>UELX01001136.1:0-50543 GCA_900480035.1 Eupelmus urozonus
GACTTTGGCCAGACTATGAAGCCAGACTTCGGCCAGACTTTGCCCAGACTAAGCCCAGACTTTTTTTTTACACGGGAATAGATCTTGATAAAGAACTTTTGAAAATCACTGTCAAACTTTATAATATCTATAAGGTTCGTGCACCTGAAAACGCACTGCCCGATAACGCCAATCAAGGTGCCACGGGGTATAGAGGTGCTTTGGTTGGCACCACATTTTTTCTTGAAAACTGCTCTCCAATAGCATTTTTATATAGTCCAACATTACACATTTCTAGAATCTGACTACAAAAACTTCTCTTTTTGACCAGTTCTTCGCGAACGAATCTAAAATTAACAGAAGTTAATTTTATGACCAAACGATTTAATCAATTTTCTTAGAAGCAACGATTATAATTACAATAAACATCTCGAATAAAATAATACAACCAAAAGCTACCGTTTTTCACCTGACAAATCAAAACCCATTCTCAACCCAAAGCTATCCACCCAAACTCAAACTAACATAACCTCACTTTTCAATTTCAGAAGTGGCAGTGAGAGCGAACCCAGTGGAGCTGGGAGCCGGGCGTGCAGGATGCGCATGTCGCTGCTGCTGAGGTTGCTGTTAGCGGCAGCGGGTGCGTTGCTGGCGAGCGCCGAGCTCACCGGCGGCGCTAGCCCGGCCAGCCTCGCCACGCCGAGCCTCGCCGCAGCCGCTGAAGAACAGCAGCGGCCGCGTCAGCGCCAGCGAAGCGCGCCTATTACCGACCGAGGCGGGACACAGGACAACGAGGTCATGGACGAAGCCGAGAGGGCGCGGGCAATCGCAGGTCTGGAGTCGAGTCTGTTGTCGATGCTGGGCTTTGCCAGGAGGCCGAGGCCCCAGAAGAACAGTCAGGCACACGTGCCGGAGTCGCTGAAGCAGCTTTACAGAAGGCAGAGCGCTGCTGGAGTGGTGGATATCGCGAAGAGGGGGATCAATGCCGGCCCTGCGAATACCGTGCGCTCGTTCGTGCACGTTGGTGAGTTGAATTTGTTTTTTATGATTAAGATAGTTTAGTTTTCGGGCTTTACCCGGCTTTGATTCCTGAATCTATGTATTTTAATTTTATTTTGACATTTTTATATCTAAGAAAGCTATTGCGTTTTAAAATGAGAATACTGCCAGTATTTATGCATAATGACTGACAAGAGCGAAAAAGAGATATCAAAGAGGCTTTGTTATTCATTTTGTTTTTAAAATAAAATTTTAATTAATTAAATTGAAATTTTATAATTTAATATTAAAATAATAACATAAAAATTAGTTTTGATAATTAATCTTAAATTATTAAAATTTCAATCAGTTAAATTCTAAGTGTCCAAAAGTTCAATAATCCGTTAGTAAAATAAATTTCAGCTCACGCGTGAATAACAGTTATAATTTCAAGAAAACAAATATCACCGCGACGACATTTCCGATTTTTAATCCCTGAATATCTGCATTTATCGCATCAACCGCAAACTAAAACCGGCAGAAACGAGCCATAGCCAACCACTCGTTAAAATCAAAGAAATTGTAAAAACCGACCTAATCCACGCGCTTGCACGAATAAAAGATCTGCTGAACGGTCAAAATCCCTTAACCAGAATAGAGATATATATAGAGAAAGAGCGGATCTCTCCTGGTGGCACGAGAAGGCAAACTTGACTCTCGAGGAGTGAGGCCGAGGATAAAAGAAGCGCGCACAAAGAAGCGTGTATAAATGAAAGAAGCGAGGAACGAGAAGGGGACGGAGAGAGAGCAAATAAGAATTAGCCGCGCATAATGCGCCTGTTTGTGGACTTTTGTCAGATTGTAAAGCCCATTGTGGCTGGGCTGTAAACATGACTTTGCGCGCTGTTATTCCCCCAGGGGGAGTGACACTAATCTTCCTTGGGAATTGATTTTATTTTTCGCTTTTTTTTTTTGGATTGCCCTTTTTTACCGACCTGTAATAGCTGAACGGATGGCGTTAATAGTTTGTTTTTTAAATCGGAAACGGTTTATCGGTGCAATATTGAATAAACATTGTTTTCGGAAGCTCCCAGCAACGTCAAGTATCAAATCACCGGCTAAACACCGTGCAAAGCTGTCTCACCACCCAAGCATCTAAAAAAAGCAGCCTAAACCCGCGCGTCAACGCTCCGTCTCAATTCGACTTAATCCATCCTAATTCCTCGTCGTCGGGCCAAAACACTCGACTCTCTCTCTCGGGCGCTAAAAATCAAATTCGTCGCGGCCCGCCAGATGCACATTCTCTTGACGCCCCGGGCCCAATTATACAGATCGCCGGTCGACCTTGCCGCGCATTTTTCGACGGAGACAGCCTTAATGAGGCCGGTTCCGCTGGCCGTCGTCACCACTCTCTGAGAGGCTGTTTAGTGGCGCGGATGTATAGTCGTGAAAGCTTCTCCCTTTTTTTTCTTAGGCTCAATGCCCATTGATTTATTGGTAATAGATTATGAAAATGGATGCTTTTTTTTCTTGGGTAATTAGCGGTGGACTTTTTTCATATTTATGAGCCGCGCGCGAACTTTTGAGGTTATGGGCGGATTTTGGATTTATGGAGTTTTTGGAGAGGATGAATAAGAGGGTTTGGCTTCCTGTTGTGTAATTTTGTTTCATTTATATTCTGATGTGCTTTTTTTATAGGTTTTTATTAAAGATACGAATGTAAAGTGCTATTGTGGATAGTACAATATAAAGACTTTTTTTTAAATATTTGCTGAGGCAAAGTATAAATACAGATGTTTCGAAATTCTTTTAATGAGCTATTCCGTCGAATTAATTGGTCATTCTCAAAGTTATAGCCAATCGAAAATTTTAAATATATTCTGCCTGCGACTTTAAACTTATTGACTTCTGCCATCGTATTTTACCATCCGGAATACCGTGTTCTGAAAATTCAAAAATTCCAGCTCGACAACTGAAGTAAATGAAAACCCGCTACATAAACAATTAAAATACTCTCTAAAATTACTGCCGAATCAACCTGTCGCAACGAAAAATCACATCCTCCAGCCACTCTAAAAGCCCCACTCTCCAATCCCTCACCAACTCTACCCAAAAAGCCCCGCGTGCCGCCTTACCCTCGTACGCCTCGGACCCCCCAAACAGCCGGCCGGTCCGAATTCCAATCACGCAGCGAGCGCGTGCATGATCCCAAAAGACAGTTCGGCCACTCGAGAAGCGATAACACAAAAATGCCGCTGTCCCCATCCACCCCCTCCTCCAAAAAAAGTTCCTTTTCTTCCGCGCGCGGGCAAAGTGCAAACAGAGTGTTCCGCATAAGCGCCGGGGCCCGGGTGAAATATGGATCTAGCACGGCGCGTGCACTAACGAGCAAAGAGAGCCCAGGGTAGAGATGCTTCGCTCAGCGGGCGAGCTGGCCGAGTGTATCGGAGTATCGGTTACAAAGCTGACCGCCGGCCCTTCCGCCCCTCGTTCTCGGGGCCTGAATGGACGGAAAAGCGCGCAGGTGCCTCCGGGGAGAGTGGATGGCTTTCGGTCCTCGGGGATTTTCTGTGAGGCGATTTTGGCCGATATAGGATGGAGATGCTTGTGTCTTGGATGGGTATAGTTTTGGGAGAGGGAGGTTAGGGCCGCTATGGTTTGACGAGCGGATTGTGAGCGATGATTTTTGTTTGGTTTGAAGGACGATTTTTAATTGTTGGATGGGACGGATCTGTCACGACGTTTGATAAATCCGCGAATTTTATATGAAAAAACTGCATTAGGTCGGGAAAAAATTGTTCAATGCTGGGGCTTGTTATCTAATTTTTAATTATTTTCTGATAAATACAACTTTCTTTTTTGATACTTAAACCATACAGAAAATAGAAATAAGAATTTAATATAAAACATTTAGATCATTCTCGAATCAGTATAAACTAACCAAGACACATTAACACAAAACCAAAAAAAAAAAACAGCTCATACCCATGCAAATATAATTACACACGTACAAGCAATTGTCCGTCACACTTTCATTTTCCCTTTTTCTCCGTCCACCAAATCACCAAGCCAGCATACACAAAACCCAAACGCTCAACAGCACCACGCGACGAAAGCGTGCTGCTTGCATTTTTTTCGAGAGAGCCCCGGCTATTTTTAGGACTTTTTCATTGTTTACTCGCGCGCGGCCGCGCGAACCTGTTTCTCCAAAAATGAAGCTCGAAGAAAAAGTCCTCCACGGCAGCGCGCGCAGCACTGCAAGAAAGTCTCCGCTCACTTCGCTCTCTGCATAAACGCGCTCCGGCTTTTCCTTCTCTCCGGTGTCGTCGCAGACCTCGCGACTCCGCTCTCATTGCATTTTATATATTTTCTTTTTTCTTTTCGTTAAGAAAAGATTGCTTTTTGATATTTATGTATGTACCTTGTATATGTAGCTTGTGATTATTGCTCAAATCAAGCGCGAGTCGATTTATAAATATGCAGATAAACAGAGCTGTCTGCGCGCTCGGGATGAATATTTATAGATTTGCATTCTATAAATATATATATGTATATGTGCGAGTGCCTTTAATTATACAGTTCATTAATCATATTCCCCCGGGCTCCTGAGAATTTCCAATTGACAGCTGCATCGACAGGCGCGAGGCGCGAGCTATATTTAAACTAAATGAGATTACTCGATGACAGGGAGCCGCTCCGCTGCGCACGCTCGAAAAGCGATCGGTTTTTCTTCCGTCGAGAAATTTTACTTTGAATATTGAGAAACGCTGCTGTGAGATTAATGTTTTACTTTGATTTGTGATAATGATACTCGGTAGGAAATTTTTTTCAAAAATTTAAGGTGCAGCAAGGTAAAGATTGTAGCAATTTCACACAAATTTTTACCGCGCTGATCCGTAATTTTTGTACGCATGTAGATACATAAATATACATAATGTCTACTTTAGTTCCGACGCAAAACAAATTTTTACACAATTTCCCTCACATAAAACACTTGCAAAAGTTTTTCCATATTTTAAAACGCGCAATAATCAAACCTTCATAATCGAATTTCGTGACCAGAAGCCAGCAATCAGCAGCAATCTTAGCCTGAAAGTCGTCGAGAAACCGAGAAAATCCAAAGTTTTGTAACTGGCTGGCTGGCTCTCGCGCTCTCCTATTTAAACGCAAATTAATCGACACAGATTTTCCATCGAACTCGCGGCGCGAATGAAATCTCGCAATCGGCGCGCGCGCGCAGATGCCGGAGAGCAGCGGCTCTCTCGAGTCATATAGTTTGCTGACCGTGGAATATTTACGGTTGCGTTGCAAGCACAGGTGGCTATGTCTATGTATATGCGTGTGTGTTACCGTGTTAGTGTTTGAGTTGTGAGTGTCTTGAGGATAATTAATAAATGGTTGAATGGAATTGCTGGGAGAAATCGATCATCGCCGTTATTGTTTTTCATTATTTTTAGACTTTCTTTAGACTAGGTATTTCTAAATAACTAAATTTTTTAGTAACTTACGTTTCATCAAGAAATGAAGAGCTTTGATTTCAAATCTTTGCTTAAATGAGAAGGTATTTTCTACTTGACAATCTGAAAAAATAATTTATAAAATCCATCAAAAACTCTGCTAACAAAAAGAAAACTTTAAATTCCACAATAATTGTCTAAAACCATAAAAACACACGCACACCCGTAAACTCTCATTCAAAAAACCCTCTCACTAAAAACACACAATACCCCAAGCATCTCACCGCACTCTCTCAGCACACTTGCAATCCATTCTCGCACAATGCATGTCGCTCGCTTACAATGAGGTGTCGAAGGGGGGCCCTGCCCCCACTCTACCTCCCGATAATTGAGACGAATGGCATTTTAAGTGGTTCGCTGGCTCTCGCTCGCCGCGAATTCATCGCCTCTCTCCGCAGGGTACTGCACTCACACACACACACACACGCACTTACCCACCGGCGAATATAAGCGAGAGTATCCCAGGAGATGAGAATATAGAGAGGAGGAGGCCTCGTGGGCGCATAAATATCTCGCGGGGAACAATGAGACTCGCCGCCGACTTCGTCGGGGTGGTCCAAGCGCGGGTTTCGCTCCGAGAGAGGGAGAGCGGGGATAATATATTATATCAGCGGATAATGGATTCCGCTTACCGCACAATTTGCCCCGAACTTATGGGGGCCGCCTCTTCGTCTGGTCGAGCCGGGAGAGTGAGGTTGACTGTGTGTAGGGCTCTGGCTTGCTGCTGTCTTGAGGAGGAGGACGGATGGGGACTGAAAAAGCGGAGACAGGAATTTTCTGCCTTTTTCTGCGGTGCGCTTGGTTGCTTTTTTTTTGGTTTTGTTTTATCAAGGGGGTTGGGGGATTGGATGGATTGATGGTGGAGAGATTGACGGTAGGAGAGGTTTAATAGAATGCTGGGTTGAGGTAAAAGTGATATTTTTAGGAGGAATGATAATTATTGATTGTTTTTGTGATAATATTACGTAGTTTGTTTTTGCTTTATTAATGTATAATAATTACTCGTCTTTACAATAAATCTTGATAATTTGTAAAATTTGTTAATAACTTAATATTAACTTGGTCACGTAAATCTATAAGTAAATTACAATATACATCTAAATTTTAACTCTAAATATTTAAAAATTTATATTCTTAATTTTCTTTTTAATTTGCACACTTGTCATGCAGTGTGAATCAAACTATGTCACCAAACAAACAATCCAACAACTAAAAAAATCCAAACAAAAACCCCCCAATTCCCAACACCACAAAAATCCCACCGCCCCCCCACCAGACCCCATTTTTTCCTCCCGCTTTCTCAGGCCCCTGAATCGCGCGCCGTCAATTTAGCGCTCCCCCCAATCTCCCCAACCTCACGACTCGCTCGCTTTTTGCGCGGCTCGCTTTAGCGAAATTCCGAAATCGCGTGATTAGGCCCCCCCAAGAACGTCCAGGGCCCGATTTCCAAGCGGTAGGTAAGGCCCCAACAGAGAGATTCCTTCGCGTTTCGCTCCTCTTCTTCCTCCCTTTCTTTTTCTCCCTTTTCGCGTGCGCGCGCGCGCGCGCGGTGTCGATTTGGCGCTTTTTGCCCGGCCGAGCGCAAAAAGGCCGCTCTAATTTTGACGTTTTCATCGGATTAGCCGCTCGGGATGGCCCGATGCTCTCGGCTAATCGATTTTCTGGAAGAGCTGCCTTTTTTGTCCGCCTGCGGTGTTGGGTTACACGCGCCTCAGGATTTACACGGGGCCCGATCCGAGCTTTCGTGTCGGATCGCCGTTCTTTTATAAAGTCATTTTTAGAATCGCCGAATGATCCTTTTTTTCAACTCTTATTTACCCAAGCGACTTTGCGAATACTCCGCTGTAAAAATAACTTTTCCCTCCGCTCAAAAACGCATGCACGTGGAAAAAGGGGGAATCGCAAGGATCAAAGACCCCAACGGCCGATTTCTAACCTCGCTCGCGGCACGCGTCCGAAAAATCGCGCGATTCCTCGGCTTTGAGACAGGCTGCTATTTTTACCCGCAGATCGCCGACCGTTAATCCCTTGATTAACATGATCCCGCCGTTAGCGCGCGCTCGTGAGCGAAACTCGCGTGCTGTATATGTATATGCGCGATGTGTTGTAAGCCGCAAATCGGTTTTTTGGGGGAAAAAATGTGTCGCAGGCGCGCGCGTGAATCAGCTTCTCCCCTCTCCTTTTCCGCCGAGGTATACCAGTTTTCTCGTGTGTATATTCGCCTGGGATGGTATATTTCCGTAGGCTATTTTTAGCGTTTTTCTCATCGCTAGCCGGGGGCCCGGAATTTGAAATTGGGTCTTCTGGAAGCTGGATTTTTGGAGGTATTATTTTCGAGGATATAATGTCTTCGATATTAGTTATGGTTATGACTCTACTCTTATCTTTTACAACCTTTATATTTTATAAACTATTGTAAGAAGGTAAATTAAGTATTTTTTAACAATTTGCAGATTTTATTGAGCTTCTTGTATACATTATACGCTTTTACAGCTATATTTCAGGCAGAAAGTCAAAGAAGGTATATTTAGGTGGAGAATCGACGAGACCGCAAGTCTTTTTTTCGAATTTCGTCATCTCCCTTTGTTGAAGATTTCTCACGTGAGAAGCTAATAATAGCTTGAAAAACTTGTTTCTTCGTTACTTCTCCTATATATACTTACATACACTTTCCAGTATACAAAGTATTTACGTTCAAGTTTGCTGTTGATTCTTCAGGCTTTTAAAAAAATTGACGAATCCGAAACGCGTCAGAAGTAATTATAATGTGAATTAATATTTATTAGAGAGATTTAGGATCTTGCTTTTACAATTTCATCGAATATTTTACTCCTCCATTGAATAATTCATCAACACGAACAATATGTAATTTAAAGACTAATTTATAAAACGTCGCTTTGACAAAAAGAAGCGAAAAGTCATTATGCGTAAATACTGGCAGTATTTTTCGAACATCCCATCCAGCTTAATAAATCGAACGAACAACAACCATTTCCTTATTTCCCTGAACACTCCAACCTGACCTCCCCAACGCAATCACCGACCTTAAAAACCCCACCCATCCGCATCATCAGCTGCACTTCCTCAACAAAAAAACTAAGCCAAACAACAATAATCCAATCCGTATTCTCCTTCCTGTCAACAGAGAGCGAGCTGGACGAGAAGTTCAAGTCGGCGCATCGGTTCCGGCTGTCCTTCGACGTGAGCAGCGTGCCGGCCGGCGAGCGGCTCCACGCGGCCGAGCTGAGCCTGAGCCGGGTGTCCCTGGCGACGAGGCCCAACCAGGTCGACTCTAAGGACAAGGAGGTGACGAGGCTGGTGCGACTGATGGTCCACGATATAGTTCGGCCGGGGATCCAGGGGAAGAGCAAGCCGCTGTTGCGGTTGATAGATAGTAAAGTGCTGGATATCAGGTCGAACGCGACGATTAGTTTGGACGTGCGTCCGGCGGTGGAGAGATGGCTGGCTAAGGGGGGTAGCGAGGCGCAGAATCATGGGCTGCTTGTGCAGGTGAGATTTTGGATTTTTCTTTTTGGTTTGAGAAAATGTATCACTTGAAAAGAACACCATTTTTTAAATTCCTTTGAAGCTTCAATCGTTTTGATTCTATTCGAATCTTCATTCTAACGAAAATATCTTCACATATAAGAACTGCATCATTTACGTTGCTTTTGATATACAGATTCTTATGTATTTATTTCTAAATTAATGTTCCATCTATTATATATTTATATACTTTTCTCAATATAAAGAAACACCTTAGTATAAACTTGATCCATTTTAAGAAAGTATTAATAGCTCATAATTTAAGCAAAACTGTACTTAAAACCATATTTCGATTTATTTATGAAAATATGAATATAACTTGAATATAACTTGTCACGCGACATTTAAAAACGGTTAAATCCTTTTCACAACGATAAACCGGAGTTTACAGCTTAAAATAAATTACACAATACTATTAATCTGAACCCACCCTGCCCGATAATAGCTGTATTCCTTATTACAACCTAAGTTTAAACGTATTTAATCTGCATCATTACACCCTTAATTTAAAATATCCAAAATAACTGACACCACTCAATCAGACCTTTAAAATCGCAACCCTACATATCACCAAAATAACAAAACCTAAAAAATCTGTCCACAGGTAATCGGCGAGGCGACGAAGCCAAGCAGCCCGCACCGGGACCGCGAGCACGTGCGCCTCCGACGCAGCCTCGACGAGGAGCAAGACGCCTGGCAGCGCGCCAGACCCACCCTCTACGCCTACACGGACGACGGCCGCAAGAAAATGTCCAGCGCGAGCGACATAATGGAGCGGCGCGCCCGCAGAGCCGCCCTGCGCAAAAACCGGCGCAAGGACGGTAGAGAAAACTGCCGCAGGCATCCGCTCTACGTCGACTTCGCCGACGTCGGCTGGAACGACTGGATCGTCGCTCCGCCCGGCTACGACGCCTTCTACTGCCACGGCGACTGTCCTTTTCCACTGGCGGATCATTTGAATTCGACGAATCATGCGATCGTTCAGAATCTGGTCTACTCGACGAATCCGAGTCTAGTGCCTAAGGCTTGTTGTGTGCCTACTTCCTTAGGGTCTATATCCATGCTTTACCTCGACGAGGAGAATAAGGTCGTGCTCAAGAATTATCAGGACATGTCGGTACTCGGCTGCGGATGCCGCTGATTTATCTCTAGCTTTCATGCGGAAGGATTACTTTTTTTTTAATTTTTAACTAAGAGTCACGAGGACTTCTTGAGGAGCTGCAGAATGGGAAAGTCAGGACGTTACTGCCCCGCGAAGACGACGAAGAAAATCCGTGACGCAGAGAGGCGCGCTTGCTTTAGTGCAAATAATTTTTGTAAATTACAATATTTATTATATGGAGAAAAAAAGTGATTAATGGATGTTCTTCGATTATTTTATTTGCAATCGCGCGCGCGCGCAACCTGCTCTTAAGCAAACGAAGGCCGTTGCGCAACCCGAGCCCGAGAAAAATGCCTGTTTCTTTTTTATATACAATTCGACGATGACTTTTTGCCGCGCACGAGTGTGTTTACGATACATAAAAGCGCGAGCAGTCGGTGGGGCCCCGAAGCGGCAAAATATTTCGCTCCGAACACTCGCCAAAGTGTCTCTCGAGGAGAAAATCATCTTGTCGCCTCGGCGCGGGGAAAATCTCGACTGGTCGAAAAATACTTGGAGCGCGCAGACTCGTTACTGCTGTGAAAATTACAAAACTCGCGCGGAGAAAAACGATGCTGCAGAGCGAAGACTACGCACGAGTCGAAGCAGGAGCGAGAGAGAGAGAGAGAGAGAAGAGGAGCACAAGAAAGGGAAAGAGAGAAGCGAGCCTCGAGATAGGCGAAGAAGCCGAACCTCCTTGGACGCGTATAATTTATTAATAAGGCTGCCGAGAAAACCGGTATAGATTTATATAGTCGCGTGCTCGTGCCTGCGTCTATATAGCCAGAGCCGTGAAAGAACGAGAAACGCACACCGGAACACGCACACTTGTGTATAGCTGGCTCGCGCGCGCGCGCGCGCATATGGAAAAGTTATGCGCGAGCGAAGAGAATCTGTGTGCGTGTGCACGCGCGAGCTTGAGAAAAAGAGAGAGAGAAAGTGCGCCTGACCGATCTTGCGTCATTGAAACAGTCAACAACCCGATATATACCTTCCCGTAGCTTTGCGTTATTATAAACAGCCCGTCGTGTGCCGGTGATTTTCCGAACGGTGAGTTTTGGAGGGGAAAATCCACCCTCGAGGGTGGCTCTAGGCGTGATTGCTTGGATTGAGGATTTGATGCGAGAGGATGACGAATTTTTTTATGATAATTCCGGGGGGTTGTAGTTTTTGCGGTTGCTTTATCTCGAGTTCTCTGGGTTTGTGTAGATGTAAGTGCTTACTTTCGGGGCGTTTGGTTCGGATTAGTTTCTTCTAAATTACAGTCTGCAAATTTTTTAAACATTTAAACATTTAAATCTCCTTTTTTCGAGATCGAATAATATAGCTCGATGAAAGCTTTCTCCTGTCGCCCTGAAAGTATTAGTACATTTTATCATTGATTTTTATTGGTCCTTTGTAACGCTGATAGAAAAATAATTTCTGGCTATAAACTGGTCAAAAACTCGTTGATTACGACATGTTAGCTAGAATCTGGCTAGATGTTCATTAATGTTTCTGCCGGGCTAATTGAATTAGCATTGCGCGATAAATGAACTTAATAATGCATTTTCAATGTTTTTATACTATTAAATATGTATATTGACAATTAAGCGCTTTAAGCGTTAAAAACAACTTCCCAGTTGAGACTGCACGATTTCTTTCAATAAATGTGTGTATATGTGCATTGTGCATACGAGGAAACGTCGAAAAGATCCTTAAGGCCGTCCCCTTTAATTAAAAATCGATTGCTAACGAAACAGCGTAAGGTCTTTTTAAGTCCACATTTCTTTATGATTTTTTTTTTAATACGACTAAATATCGATTAGCGAACGCAATTAACAAATATTTATGTGATTTCTATTAATTCTTTTTTTTATATGACTTGCTAAATCTAAATATTTATCGTAAAACCGTACCTGCTTAAGGAATACTATTTATTATATCCTTGTTTTCTTTCTTATTATACTGTCTAACGAATTTTCTCTTGAAACGAGAGTGGAGCCGAGATGAGCAAGAGTGAGCGTAGCGATTTATTATTATTATTATTATTATTATTATTACTATTATTATTATTATTACTACTATTATCATCATTATTATTATCATTATTATTATATTGTCCAATGACGAAGGTAAAGAAAGCGTGTATTATATTTGTATAAAATGCATTAATTGTTGTTAATACAAACGAGAGTGTGAAAGAGTTGAGAATAAAGAGAGATAAATGACGGCCGGCAATTAGTGCGGGCGTATACGCGTCAAGTCGGCCGTCATGTAAAATGTGTGAATAGGCAATATAATCAACCACGTGTACACATTGTAAATAAATATTGTAAAGTATATTGCGTATATATTATATATAATGATGAAAAAAAATAATTGATGTATATTGCAAACAAGGAAAGAGCATAGATCTTTTTACTCCAGTCGAACGATTAATTAATTGTTTTCTTTTTTTTTATTATCCGTCACTTGTACACAGATCTGCGTGTGTAAATAGTGAATAAACTCGGAATGGTTAAGCCAAAATATTGAAAACTAGTTGTTTTTTACTTGTACATTCATTTGATTACCCTCTCCTATTGTCCGTTAAAACATCCATTACATTCGAGTCTGACTAGACTCTGTATGTAACTACTAAAACAATGCTTTAAATTCAAACATTTTTTTTTAAGTCTGTAGAATAATTTTATTAACTTTTCTAAATCTTGATTTATTTATCTGTTATATTTTCGAAATTATAGATTTGTATAGAAATTGCGTGAAAATTTATGGGTAATACAAACAAGATTAAATGGGCAGTTAAAAAAATATATTTCATTTTTTGAGTTAAAATTTAAAGATTGAATGTTTTGTTTACTATTTTCAGCTGCATAGTCCTATAACTTTTTTAGCCATTCTTAATATCTGCAGCTACTATATCTATATGACTGGGAAAAAACCATGAGGAAGCGAAGCGAGCTACTCTACGAAGATCAACTGGAGAATTAAACTTGGACGACAAGTTTTGTAAAATTTATCTTCAGTTCACCTCCTGCTTCCGACAATATTATTGATAAACTTCTTCTATTAATGTGACCATGCGCTCAGCTGTGCAAGTTACGAAATAATCTCTTCAAAAAAATTCAGCAATAAAGTTATTTTTTCTCAATTGAAAAAATGTTTTTCGATATAAATATAAATGCAAATTTATAACTTGAATGCACTTCGCAATAATCCACTTCTATATCTGTGCAAATATTCGAAAGCGTCTAATATGAATGAATGAATGGCATTGAAACGACATTTATTAAACATTATTAAAATTTAAGACACTTTAGAAAATTGAATTGAGACTTTGCAGAGAGATAAGACGTAAAATTACAGTAGGCAACAATGTCTTGAATTTGCATACGTCGCAATAGATTACTTTTAATGATCGAAAACACAATTACAACCTGTACTGCAGTCGATATCAGTATAACTATATTACACTGCATTAAATCACTTTTAAAGGCCTCCTACGCATTTTCGTCTAAGTGAAGGACTTTTTCCTACTAAAAATAGTTTATTAAAACTGATTAGAGCATTTTTAATACAGTTTTGCATTCCAAACTAGTATACGAACCAATACTTGTTAATGTTCTTCCGATCAATAGAATCAATTAATTTTGTGATTGGTAATCCAGGAATTTTCAGAGAAACTTTTACTAACATAGCTTTACAAGTGGTACACATATATATATATCTCAACCTCTACAGGCATAAAAATCTAAAAAAAGGTGTACATCTCCACACCAGCGCCCAGCATCCAGCAGAAGAATAACTCTCTCAGCCCGAGCCACGGCCGCGAAGAAAACAAGTGTCCGATAATCGCTCGCGCTATCTGCATACTCCGCGAGCCCGCTTACCTATAAATAGTCCCCGTCGCGCTACACATATCTGTTTATCGGGAGCTAACGACTCGATCAACTTACCTCTCTCCCTCTATCCAACTCGACAGGTGGCTCGTGCACATAGCTCTCCGTCTCTCTCAAGTGGGCGTAGAGGACAGCCGTTTTGCGTAACTCGCAGCGTGTCACTCGCGCATATAGGTCTACGTATAGGAGCCACACCTTGATATCGCCTCGGGATCATCGCGAATATATATACGTGCTACCCTGCGCAGGCTGGTTTTATTGCTGTGATGCTGATGCCGGGAGCTGAGAGGATGTGGCACGCGAGGATCATTCGTTACAGTGTTGCCAACGAGGTGATGAGGTCAATTGCTCAGAGGATTTTCTAAGCATTGTGAAGCTTACAGTCCCTCTGTTATATCAGTATCAAGATTTCATTGTTGTTGATTTCTATGAATTTTTTAACAATTTTAAATTATCATAGGCACATAGTATCTCTAATCAAATTTTGAAAAACGAAGAGAACAAGCCACGAGACACACAACACGCGCAAGCCCAAAAGACATTCATTACCACCGCCAGGGTCTAAAAGCAGAGAGGGAGCGAGAAAAAACAGAAAAAAAAAGGAAACCCGGAGAAATATACGTTGTATCTCTAATAGGAAGAATATCGTTAAATTTATAACAGCTGCGAAGGATGGAGATTAAATATATACGCCCCGAGAGGTGGGAACATTCTTTGTCCGCGGCTCTAATGGCCGACTGCTCCTCGGCCGATCAATGAGCCGCGCGCACGCATTGGTCATTTTTATTGGCGCTCGGCTCGGCTCGGCTCGGCCGCTAGATACCTCACCAGGAGATAAAACCTATAAGAGGATCCAACTGGCGCTTTTTATTAAGCCGACGAGGAGATAGAGGAAGACTTTTAGGAAAACGATTAACGGCCGCCCAGGATTCCACGATGTTTTCTCCTCGTTGCTTCTTTGGTAGTCGAGGTGTTTTAAGAGGGGATTGTGGTAGTTCGGTGGAAAGTGAAAAGTTGAGAAAACTACTTTTGCTGTTTGTAATATTGTAGCTGGATCAGAATATGGTTGAGGAATGAAATATTATGAAGACAGCGCGGTGGAGAAGATCGGATCTTCGCATCATTTTTCACCTTTTAAGCACGCATTCTTTTATCTCCTCCACCGATCTTTCAAAACGATCAAAAAGGATCGTTGGCTCACGGGCGAGCCGGCCACGAGAAATCATCGCAAACGCTCAATTACAAAAAATACACGCCATCTGCGCTTACCTTCTCGGACGAGCGAAGAACAAACAGAAATCGCCCCCAAAGTAGGGGGGCTTTAGGGGGGCCGTAATAGAGAGTAAGAACGAATAACCGGTAAATAGTCCCGTAAAAATTAAACGAATCCAACACTCGCTCCAAAACCTGCAGCTGCAATTGCAAAAAGTCAGAAAAAAAAATGAAAGAGGGGTCAAACCCCCCTAAGCGCGAAAGAGGGAGCCGCTCGCGCGTCATATATAATTCACAGCTCTCTCTTAAAGTCGACTCTCGAGAGATCGACTCGCGCGCGACTCGTTCGGGGGATAATTCAATCGGCTCTTTCTCTCTATCTCTCTGCCTCTCATTCTCGTATCGGCATTCCAAAAGGAGCAGCGCAGATCGCGGCCCCCTCGGTAATTCTCCGGCGTGATTATCGAGAAAAGAGGGGGCGAGCCCCCTACTAATAAGAGCCGCATGACAATTGGCCCTAACAGGCGCGCGGCCTCCTTTTTTTTTCTCGGCCGCTCGGGGGGACGCGGTGGAAATTGTTTCATAATGAGGGGTGATGTTGGAGAGCAGCCGCCGCTCGCGCGCGCGCGCGCCCGCTCTTTGTTTTAGGAGAACGTCCGCTCTCTCGTGCGGGGGAAAGAGAAAGAGAGAGAGAGAGAGAGAGACAGAGTGAAGCGCCTCCGCCACACAGGTAGAGAATGCGGTTCTCTCTTTCTCTCTCGAGCATTTTTGCCTAACCTTTCCCTCTCTCTCTCTCTCTGTCTTCGGCTGACTGGCTTTTTTTTCAAGCGGTGGTCTGGGGGCCCCCGAGTCTATTTGTACCCTTGCTCTCTGGCTGGTTGGCTCTCGCTCGGTCTCTCACACATTTTTAACTAATTTTCGTTGCTCGCCGCGACTCTAACCCGGAGAGTCTCTCCTTAAGTGTCTATATGTTTCTCGTCACTTTCGGAAAGGAGGCAGAGAGAGAGAGAGAGGAGAGAGCGGCTCGTAATGACGATTATCTGGATGTTGGATCGGATCTTGATTCGGCCCCGGCGCACGCGCGAGAGCTGCGTGAATTTTTGTAATTGAGCGATCTCGGGGATATTTGGGAAGGGTTCGGCCCGGACTTTAAAAGTCAAATTAGCGAGCGGAGGTCGTTTACGAGTCTATCTGCGGCTTTTCGGAATTTTTGAGGAGGCCGAAGACGCGCTACGACTTGGCGATTAGTCGTGTGGACTTCTGCGCGTGGGATATTTTTTGCTCGATTGACGTATTTTATGTAATTGACAATTTTTCAGTTTGCTACTATGTAGTCCGTGAGAATGAGTTTTTATTATAGGACGCGAGCGAGGCTAGCATTTCAGTCTATCAGTCGCTCGGCTGATTCGAAAATTGTCCCCCGAGCCGTGTAATTTTTGAGTTACTCGCAACAATGTTTGAAAATTGAAAAATTCCAATTCCGTCGCGACCTAGCTACATGGTGCTACATTGCACGTCATTACACCTTCCCATAATACCACTGCCGACGAATAAAGTAGCAATTTTCCATTAACGGCAAAGTGAATATCGCACGATCATAAGAACAAGAGCACACACACACAGCATCGAACAAAAGGCAAAAAGAAAAAGAAGCGAAGAGAATTAGTAGCCTCCGGCTCTTGCACCATTCATAAACGTCGTCGCAACATCCCCGCTTACAAGCCAGCTCTCCGGCCTCCCGCAAATTTCAGTCTAATATCAGAGAGGCTGCGCGGCTCTAACCCGCAATTCTCCAGCCGTGTAGGCAGCTCTCGCACGCGATCTCTCTCTTTTTTTCGGACCCCCCTCGCTTCTCTCTCCCATGCCGCAGAAACACATCCCGCCCACCATTCCCAGGGCCCAGGGTATCGCAGGTAATGGCTTTATTCCGACAGATAAAGCCGGAGAGGCCGAAGAGGAGCCAAGGAGAGAAGCAGCCAGCCGAGCAGCATCATCTTTAGAGACAGCAGCGAGAGAGAGAGAGAGAGAGAGAGAGGTACCGTTTCCTTTTTCTCTCTCCCTCTCTTTCGGTTCGCCCGAGAGAGCTGCTGTACCAGCGGCTCGTGGCTATATATCTCTCTCATCTCTCGGTCGCTTATCTTGGCCGGTCGTTCGGCCGTGTATACGTGTTATACGCATACCCAGCGCGGGCCCTTAATGACAATTTCAGGTAGTAAGAATGCCCCGGCGACTCACCTCTTTTTTAAGGGCCCTATCCACTCCACGCCGATTTTTCCCACCACGCGATTATCTCTCTCGCGCGAGGCTTCTATATATGCGTAAGCGCTCGAGAGCACTCAGGAATTTAAAGACGACAACGTGTCGGCTTTTCTTGCTGGGGACGTTTTTTCGGTTGTTTTTGGAGAGAGGTGCCGATTGGAGAGTGTGTGTAGGTGGGGACGGCACGTGGATCGAGAAAGAGAGAGAGACTGACGAGGGATAAGTAGGAGAGCGGCGCTTGGGTGACTGTGTGTAGGGCCGACTTCCGTTCGCCGTATGCGGCCTTTTTCCGAGAAGCGCGGGGTGAAGGTTAGGTGAGATGGGGGAAGGTTATGCGCGTGAGGACAAATTGAGGGGGATGCGCGCCACCTGCGGGTGAGGGTCTGGAGAGGGCTGTGTTTTAGTAGGATGGGCGAGTGGTTGTTCCGTTATGTAATGATCATTCGAATTTTTAGATGGCTTTTTTTTATTTATGGTAAATTGTTATGAACAATTTGGGATTTGATATTTTGGATGAGGGAACACTCGTTAAAGAACGAAAATATTTTCTATTTTTTGTTTTGCATAAAAAGCTAACTATGAAATAAAGCTATTAATTTTTTTTATATTTTGGTAATACGTTCAACGCCTTCAGGCCGACCGGATTCAATTACCAAAAACTCCTTCATTTTCAATTGTTATTACTCTTCGGATTTAGTGCACAATAGCATACGATTAAGCGCATATTTTTAATTTAAAGTCGCGAGCAACAACTATAGCATTGATTTCCAGCGATCGAGATGTACACGCATCACGAATTAAGAATGCGGTTTGCGTAATCACATTGCAACCTCATTGATTTCACCTTTCTTTCTCTCACGTGCGCGCACTTGCGGCTGCTCTTACACTTTTTGGGATGGTATTATCACACGACGCACTTTAACGGCTCACTTTTTTAGCTTCCTCTTTTAAAAAAATAATTTTAATACTTTATTAGTTAAGAGTGAGTTTTTTGCTATGCAATTGTTTTATTTGCAAAGGTGAGCTTTAATTTTAAATAAAAGCATTTTTTTAAACAAGCTATTCTTAAGATAAATCTTGAATAATATTATTAATATTATTAATTTTCAATTTTTAACCATGCAAGTTTAATTCTATCCTTAATTATACGAAATAACACGATAAATTAGTTGTTTAGCAATTAAATATTTTATTCTTATTCGACTTTTACGAATCATTAAATTTTAATTACCATTTACAGTCAAGAAGTTTATTAAAATCAACTTACAAGATTCCGATGTATTAAACGTGTTAAAAACGTTCAGATTTGCAAGTAGGACAAAGTAAATTTTTTATTTTACATGTTTTTTTATGAAAAAAGATTAATTTTAACTACAGAACTCATCAGGTATTCATTTATAAAGTACAAAAATTAGTTCTTTTAGTTGTGCTGTAAGTAAGGTAACTGAAGAATGCAAAGCCGTTTCTACAATTCATCCTTATTAAGGACATACCAACGACAGACTTTTGGGGTGTTAATGTAGTAGCAAATTTTAGAAGATTAAGTATTTTTTTAAATTACAAATTTTTACAAGTTCTTTTATGGTCAATTAGATGAGATCTTAAGTGAAATTTCATATAAGGAGAACTGAAAAAAGTTCGATATAAAAAAATAGATAACATTAAATGATTAATCTTATTAAAAAACACTCATTAAGAAACTGAAAATTTACGTACAAAATCTCGACCATGAAAAATTTAAATATGTATGTGATGCCACCTGTTGATTTTCACAGAGAAATTCTGAAAGATACAGAAGTTCTCTACTTTACCATGGAGTCGTAACAATGACAACTTTTGAATAATCTAACCTATGTCAAAATGAGCCGGTTTATTTATATTTTATAAATCTTATACTCTTAAGTACCAATTATGTAATATACTCCAGAACAATGGTTTTGTTAAAGTTTATTTGTTTTTTTATTTATAGTTTAGCTGCCATACTTTTTATGTACTATGTAAATATATCATATTTGTATAATTTATATAAAGACTGGTTTTTCTGTGATTTCAAAAATAACTCGGTGTTTGATTACATTATTGGTAAGTAATAAATTTTTAATTATTATTTTTCAGTTACTATATTTATTATTTTGTTAGTATAACATGAGATAAATTTAATTTTTAAAGAACTCAAAAGTTGCAAGTTAAATTTGTTCAAAGCTAAAAAAACTCAAACTATAAAAACTCATAATCTATTTTAAACAAAAAATTTTATTTACCAGTTGGAGCTGGAAGTGCTGGATCGGTTTTAGCTGCAAAACTCTCAAAGGCAGGGGCTAACGTATTATTGATTGAAGCCGGTGGTACTCCAATTCCTTTTCTCGACATTCCAGTTATTACACCTCTTCTTGTAAATACTGTCTATGACTGGAAGTACACTACAGTTCCTCAGAAACATGCATGTAAAGGATTAAAAAATAACCAAAGTGCTTGGCCTGCTGGAAAAATTTTAGGAGGTTCAAGTAGACTGAATTGTATGCTTTATGTTCGAGGGCACCTAGATGATTATAAGTCATGGTTTCCTGATTTCAGAGGTAATGAACATAATGTAAAAATAAGTAAGAATGTATTATAAGTAAGAATAAAAATATTTAATGATTATTATTTTTATAGAACCAACTGTAGAAAATAGAGGTCCATTACACATTGATGATCAGGGTTGGCATTCAGAAATATCTGATGCAATATTACAAGGTGTAGCAGAAATGTCACAGCCATTAAGAAATATCAACAAAGAACTATCTACAGGTATATAAAATAAATTTAATTGAAAGTAATAAATAATTAGAAATATGTTTTCTTTATATTGATTAATAAGGTTTCATGAGAGCACATTTAACAACAAAAAATGGTGAACGATGGAGTACAGATAAAATTATTTATCAAAATATTAATAAGAAGCTGAAAGTTATGACAAACTCATTTGTAACCAAAGTAATTTAAAAAATATTTTATATGACTGCATTAACTACATAAATAATAAATTATAATATATTACTATTAACATGTTTTTAGATCCTATTTAAGTTAAATAAAGCAGTAGGAATAAAATTTTTAAAAAATTACAAAATGTACAAAGCATTTGCTAGAAAAGGAGTGATTTTGAGTGCTGGTGCAATTGGTTCTCCAAAGCTTTTAATGTTGTCAGGAATTGGTCCTAAACACCATTTAGAAGATCTTAATGTAATCAATAAGAATTCAATTATATTATTCAATATAAAATAGGAATACTTATAAAATTTATAAATGTTAAATTTTATTCTTTAGATAAAAGTTAAAGCTGACTTACCAGTTGGTCAAAATTTAATGGATCACGTAATAACTGGACTTGATTTAGTCACTCTAAATAGTAGCAAGGGTTTGAGTATTGCTAATGTGGTGAATCCTTATTCAATGCTAGAATACTATTTATTTGGAAAAGGTAAAATATAATTATATCATTTAAATATTAAATATGTAGTGCTTTATATTGAAACATTATATTGATTTTAATAGGACCATGGACTACAGGTGGAGTAGATGTTATTGGGACCTTTTATAGTAAATATAAAAATGATAAATTGGGAGTTCCAGATCTTCAAATTATGGTGTTTCCAATTGGAATATCACAAGATAATGGAGTAATATTGAATAAAAATTTGAGAATTTCTGATGAAGTTAGTATTTTTTTATCAAAACATTGTTAAAAACAACTTAGTTATCAATTATTAAAAAATAAAATTTTATTATATAGGTTTTCAATAAATACTTTGCACCACTTACATACAAAACAGCAATTACAATTGCTCCTGTTTTGTTGCATCCAAAAAGTTTAGGAGAAATAAAATTAAAAAGTTCAGATCCTTTTGATTCTCCTATAATTGATCCTAACTATTTGTCAAATGAAGAAGATGTACTTACACTGATAGAAGGTATACACTTGAAATCCAACAATTGAAATAATATTTATAAATTCTGATGATAATGATATCTTTAAAATATTTTATTTTAGGAATTGAATTTATCAAAAAATTAATTAAGACTAAATCTATGGAAAAATTTGGTGCTCAATTATACACTACACCATTTCCAGGCTGTGAACATTTTAATTTTGATACACTAGAATATTGGAAATGCTATGTAAGGCATTTAACATTGACTACATATCATCCAGTTGGGACTTGTAAATTAAATAGCGTAGTAAATTCAAAATTCAGGTAGTTGAGATTAAAATAAAATTTTTTGATTCAAGGTAGTTAGTAATAGAAAATTTAAAATTTTTTTTATTTCAGAGTTTATAAAACGGAAAATTTATTTGTTGTTGATGGCTCAGTCTTCCCTCAATTACCAAGTGGTAATACACATGCACCAATTGTTATGCTTTCTGAGAAAGCAGCAAGAATATTTATCAATGATTTTAAGAAAAAAAGTAAAAAACTGAAAAAATGTTTTGAAAGTGATATTTTTTTGCTACTAAAGACTTGTTATTGAAATTAATTTTTGATAACATAAATTAATTTTAAAATTTAAATACTTAAGAAAAAATATATTTTTATATATTGCTTTTAAATAAATTTTTTATTTCTGCTTTTTGTACATTACAGTTGTTTTCAATTTTAACCTTTGTATTTAAAAATCATAATATTTTTTAAAGGAAATTATCAAACAAAAGAGAAACATATATACATTTTCAGTGCATTAAAAACATGTGTTTTGAACCACTTCATTGTCTTATGGGTTATGTACAATTCATTTGTATTATATTTTACAGTTTAATTCAAATTTTAATATTTGTGGAATCCAGAAGATCTTTAATAAGTCCATTTGTGAATAATAATGTTAAGTTAGAATACAATCAAGAACCATTGTTTAAAGACCAAAACTTCTCATTAATTGATAAAAATAAAAGTGTAGTTAAACGTTATGATTCTAGTGAATATAGTCAATTAGGTAAAATTTTATGGGTTAATGAACTTTATGAAGATGGTTTTTCAGTAACTGTACGCCACAAATGTCCAAAACAAGGAAAAAATTTAAGATTAATTATATTAGTTCTATCAAATCCAGTTAATTATTTTACTCGAATGTCTATTCGAGAAACATGGGGACAGAATGTTCTTAAAGATGTTCGAGTTATTTTTTTAATAGGTGCACATACAGACAATTGGATAGAAAAACAACTTGAAGAAGAACAAAGAATTTGCAATGACATTGTACGAGGAAATGTTCTAGATTCATACTCAAACACCAGTTTAAAAACTATTTCAGCTTTGGAATGGATGAGTAAATACTGTTCAAAAGCTAAATTCATGCTAAAAACGCATGAAGATGTTTTTGTAAATGTACCAGAACTTGCAACATTTGTTAAAATTCATAAAAATTATAGAAATACTATTTTTGCAAGTTTTACCCAGGATGATACAATTCTTTTATCACAAGACTCCTATATTGTTTCAACTTTAAAAAGACATGTATACTTATTAACTAGTGACACTATAGATAAATTATTCTACCAAGCTTTAAAAAAGTATTAATTAAAATTTATTTATAATTGGTGACCCCAGTTTAATTTAATGATGATGATTTACAAATATAAATATTTACATTCAATAAAATCAAAATTTTTTGTTTTTAAATGTTTATAATAATTTTAAACATTTGCACAGTATTAAATTGAGGTCCACCAAATATTGTTAAACCAAAAACTGTACTCAATCATAAGAAAAAATTTCATTTTTAAGGAAAGTTAATGAAATAGAAGATAAATTTTTGACTGGTATAATTGCGGAAGAGCTTAAAATTAAACGTTTAAATATTGATGACTTCAACTGTCAAGATCAAAAGATTAATACATGCCGTTTACAACAGTGCTTCAGTTGGAGCAATGTCAAAGCTAGTCAACAGTATCACTTATGGGAACAACTATTTGTTTGTGATCCAAAATGTTCTAGTTATCATTGTAATAAGTCATCAGAAGAGTTTGTAATACCAAATAGAAAAGATTTATTTATTCTAACTTTTGTGGGACTCTTTACAATGAATTTATATAAAAAATACATTTTTTTGTAAAAACAACTGCTTAAGAGCTGGTTATCATCCCTTTAATCAAGTAAATAAATTAAACAAAGATTTTCATTATATCTATACACGTACTAGTACAAACTTATAATGTATAGTGTTTATTTACATAACTTCAGAAAAGAGATCAGAATCATTGATCAAATAATTTGTTTTGTAGAGCATAATTATCTCATTGGTACATATCCAGCTCTTTATCATTAATAATTATTTGTATAATTTAGGCATACATTTTAAAGGAAAATATTGATGAAAATGAGTTTGAATACTTTTTGTACAAAAGTAATAAATATAAATATAGATGAATATTTTCTTGTCAGATAATAAAGATTAAACTTTTAGTGTTATGCTATGCTATAACCAATTTTAATTTTTCTATACAATTATATCATAATGAACTTTGCATTTAATTTCTACAGAAGAGAATCAAAACAGAAATCATTAAAATTATTTATTAAAATTTGTTATTAAACAAAAAAATTGTTTATCACAAACTTTATTTTAAAATTAATTTTAACTTACATTTTTAATATATGTGGCAAGAAAATGTTTGAGTTTTTTGTAAAGATAAGTTAATAAAAAATAAACGTATTGTTTAGTTTAATGATTTCTAAGAAAATATTCATTTATAAAACTGCTGTTTCATCTAAATTTTCCTCAACTGTCAAAAAAAAAAAAAGATCTGTCAAGACCAAATCATAAAATCACTAACAAAATTAGTGATACTTTCTCCGATTGTCATGTCTATTTGATCTATGAGAAGATGAATGTTTGTACGATTTATGATCACGGTTAAATGATTCTTGACGATTATTATGTCGATCATTATTATGTCTATCGTTATTATGCCTATCATTAGTGTATCTATCTCGATCTTGATAAGGATGATTCCTATTGTGTCTACTACTACCCCTATTATAGTCCGAATTCTGTGGAGCTTGTGAATAAACAGAAGTTTGACTGGGGTAAGAGACATTACCAGGCATCATATACATTGAATTTGCAGCAAACGCTAGAGGAGCTACAGCACCTAACAAAATTTGCTGTCCAAGTTGCAATTCATTTTGAATATTACGCTGCTGCCTGTTATCGTACATGTTTCCTTGATGCTGCTGCTGCTGCTGCTGTTGCTGCTGCTGATGATAAGAGTTTTCTATGCTATTATTCCTTGACTTCATATTTAACGTCCGATTAAACAGAGTAGTGCCATCAAAAAGATCCAATGCATACGGCACTGAACACGCATGTTTGTATGTTACAAAGCCAAAATTCTTTTGCTTACCATCGCGATCTTTTGGTATGCTTACTTTCTGTACAGGACCACCCTGATGAAAAATTTCAACAAAGACAATTAGTTAAAAGTTAAAGCTCAGCATGAAAAACAATAGAATCTCCAAAAAAGTATTGGATGCTATTTTGTTTGCGTGTTTGCGAGTTTTTGAAAAAATGGCAAACGGAAAATGTAAATAACGACCGTAGGTTACCTGCATAAACAACTCGTACAAAATATCCTCTGTGACTTTGTCGTGTAAATTTCCGCACCAGATGGTTCTCGCGTCTTCGTCCTCCATTATTACTTAGGAATTTCTAATCTGCGATTAGAAAAAACGATATTTTTAATCGTATTTTCTTGCAAGAAAACAATAATAAGAGCCTAACCTCCAAACGGTATTACGACCAAGCTTCCGCCGTCCCGCGCGCGTAGGAGAGGCTTCACATAATCTATATATATATTTATATCGGTAATGTAGATGCCGGGGATACGGTTGGGGAAACTTTATTATCGACTGGTGAAAGGTAATTTTAAGGTGGTTCCGGAGCGTTGAAGGAGGCAATCGATAATTCGCTTAAAAATGCAGCTGAATATTGATATAAGATATATAAGAAAACACGATATAAAGAATAATAAAAATTGATAAAACTGTACTCTTCGGTGACGATTTTTAAGACGAAACTTTTATTTTTGTTTTATAACAGAATTTATTTTTGATATCTCTCGGCAACTATTGTTTTTTTCTTTTATTTGAATCTTTCGTAAAAGGATTTTATTCAAACAACTTTTTAAACTCATAAAATAAATTAGATTTTCATTTAAACAAGTATCATTCATTTTTTATATTTATTTTATATTTAATAATTTATTAATAAACAAAAATCTCTTTCCCATAAAGTCGCGTTATTAGTTATTGTAAATTATGACCTAATAGTCAAAGTCTGCGAATTATAATTTTCTGTGCGAGATAAACAATTTGTTAAACAAAAAATTTTTTTTAACAGAGTAAAGTTATAAATTCGTTGATAATTTGTTAAATTATTATGATCCAAAATGTTATAAATTTTTCTACTCTACCGATTTTGGAGCAAAATACATCAGTGACTAACACCGAGACCCGACGTTCTAGTTGCAGGGCTATAAGTGTATAAGATAATAAACAAATTCTGGCTTTGTTAAAAGTAAAAAAAATACCTTATAATTTTTTGAAAGAAATATATATTTTGATAGTTTTTATGAGACATATGACATACTTTAGGTGAGGCATTACATCGCACTCTACCCTATTTTTTCTAATTATTAATTTTTTGCCAAGTCTGTAGATTTTATATGAAAGATGGGCCCTCAAGCTCCAAAAAATTGGATATGACGTAATCTGAAAAATTGCTAAATTATCATTTTTTAAAATTTTGTTATAGAACTTAAACATCCTTGATGATTTGAAAGTTCTTAAATTTACAAGTTTACAAGTTTACAAACACAAATACAACAATTTCAAACAAAATCTTCATCTAATCTACACTTCGACGTAAAATATTCGATCTATATATGCGTGTGCGCGAGCACGTCGGTGACATACTGATACCGAGATTGTACTTGTATAAGAAGAATGCGCCGAGCCGAAGTTCGTCAAAGCGCCCAGCTGCTGCACTCTGCAGCAGCAAGCACCGATTCCCGAAGCCGAATGCTCGGAGCGCGGATATAAGTGTGTAGTGACGGTGTGTTTTTGTTGTGTCAACTGTATGTGTTTTGCACAGTAGACCAAAGTTATATTATTGTTTAATTAGTATAGTATACCCTATATTTTTCTTGATCGGAGAGATTTAATATTAAAATTTAACATCGAAAAAGGTAATAAAATTACTGCGTATTCTTATCAATTTATATATATATAGGTGACATGTAGATTCCCAGTCTTAAAAATTTTGAGGTTATCTTTTGAAAGACGGTTTTATAAATCTTTGTATTTTACTTTGTTTTGAAATATATCTACCACTTTAAATAATTATTTTAAAACATTTATTATGTGACCATTAAACTAATTTTAATTATTTTTATTTTTATTTCATTGCCCAAATTGGATACTTGTAATTTGACAGTACTACACAAGCCAAAATGTCAGATAATGTTGTCAAGTTTGCCAAACTACGATGTACTCCAGAGCCTAGTTTCTGGGCTAAATTCGCTGAACTCAAGATTGATAAGTTTAAATTGGAAGATAAGACTAAAATTCCATTATGGGGAAGTTACAGCGTAGGCTTAGAGGAACGAGGAGGAAGGCCATTATTCCTTGATTATACTTCATTTAATGAGTAAGGTGATCTTTATATTATTTGGAAAAAATTATAGGATTAATAAATAATAGTTTATTTATTTATTTGAAATTATACGTGCAGAATGCCCTTTTACATTAAAGTTAAATATAAAAATAGTTGCTTAATATTATTAAGATTTTGTATATCAAATTTACCAAAAGTTTAATATTACAAAACTAATTACAGGGATTTAGAAATGACTTCCCATAATAGAGCAGTTCCTTGCAATGGCTATATGATTAATACAAACACATTTGAAGTATTCAGACAAACAAATCCAGAAGAGTTTATTAATACTCTAGGAAAAGAATTACTTGAATCACTCAAATCTGGGTCTGCTTTAAAAGAACCATGGCGATTGATGACCTTTCTTTTACTTTCTTATTCAGACTTGAAGAAATATAGGTTTCATTACTGGGCTGCACATCCCACACCATTCAATTTACCTGAAATGCATTTTGCCAAACAGCAGGTATTTATAAGAGAAGAATTCTCTTCTGATCAAGTACAAAGTTTTGAAGAAGGATTCATAAAACTAGATGCCAAATCGAGGAGTTTCTTTTCTGTGATTATTTCAAAGGAGTCAAAAACTTTGGAAGTTGTTAGTTTAGCTAGAGGAGTCGAGATTGGAAACTCAAGTGATAAAGAGGTTGCTTTTTTATTTTTAAACCATATTTTTTTTTACTAAAATTAAAATTATTAAAATTTATTAAAAATGATTTTTTATGTTTAGACTGAAGCAGATATTTATTTTGCATTTTATGATCCATGTGCACACACAGCTCCAGGCTGGCCATTGAGGAATCTTTTATGTTTATTATTTTTCCAATGTCCTAATGTGTGCTTTGAGAAGTGGATGAAATTTATTTCTGTAAGAGGGCATGATGTTAAAAATTCAGTAGTTTATACTATAAGAACCAAAGATGAAGTAAGTAAAGAAGCATTGAGAAAGGCCTTATTTGAAGGTAACTTGGTAGGTTGGGAATCTAACTCTCGTGGTAAAATGGGACCAAATATAGCTGATTTATCAGAAACGATGGATCCAGTAAAGTAAGTCATTTTAGTTAATATGGTAATTATTTTGTTAATTAAATTATTAATCAATACTATGTTTGTATTTAGATTATCGGATAGAGCTATAAGTTTAAATTTAAAACTTATGAAGTGGCGGCTGGTACCTGATTTAGACTTAGACTACATTAATGGTCTTAGATGCCTTTTGCTGGGAGCAGGAACTCTAGGCTGTTCAGTTGCAAGAGTTTTACTTGGATGGGGAGTTCATACAATAACATTTGTTGATAATTCAGTTGTTTCCCCTAGTAATACAGTTCGACAAAATCTGTACACACATGAAGATGCTGTTAATAGAAGACCAAAAGCAGAAGCTGCAAAGAATGCTTTGTTAAAAATTCATCCAAATTTGGTAAAATTGATTTTTATTCTTAGTACAAATATTTATAAATGAAACTCATCTAAAAGAACATTTATTATAATTATACACCTTTTTAGAATGTCGAAGGTGTTGTTCTGCAAATTCCTATGCCGGGACACGTGGTAGGTCCGAGCATGTTAGATTCAACGAAAGAAGCGGTGAGCAAGCTAGAGGAGTTGTATGCGCGACACGACGTTGTGTTTCTGCTCCTAGACTCTCGCGAAGCACGTTGGCTACCGACGGTCCTTTGTGCTGCTTACGGACGTACGGCTATTAATGCTGCCCTAGGCTTCGATTCGTACACGGTACAACGACATGGAACGCGGGAGCAGGAGTGTGCAATTTCACCTGATCTTACAGTACAGAATCCTGGCGGGAAAGATTTAGGCTGTTATTTTTGCAACGATGTTACGCAGCCTGGAAATGTGAGTATATCTATAGATATAGATGATTATTTGTAAAATTTTCATGGACTCATAATTATTCGATTATCTATAAATAATTTTGTATTCCATTTTTTTTAGTCACAAGTGGACCGCACTCTGGATCAACAATGCACTGTTAGCCGGCCAGGTTTATCGTACATTGCTGCTGGGCTTGCTGTTGAACTACTGGTTGCTTTAACGCAACATCCTGACAAGTAAGTTTAATCGTTTAAAAAGTTCTGCAATAACTTTTTTCTATTCATTTATAAATTATTTTATTTATTTGTGCAGTTATAAAATTTCAAGTTTGGATTATTTCAAAGTAATAGATGTACCGAAAAATAAGTTCAACTATTTCTTATATTGTCTTTTTTCAGAGCCGAAGCGCGGGCGCTAATGGACGACGGCAAGGAACAAGGACGATCCAGCAGGGAAAACGCCGCTATTGGTCTTCTTGGTGGCGTGCCGCACACCATCCGAGGATCACTCTGGAGCCATGAAATGCGGCTAACAATAACGCACCGATTCCCCTCGTGCACCGCCTGCTCGGCGCCGATAGTTGCAGAATACAAGAGCCGTGGCTGCGATTTTATTCTCGATGCCTGCAATCAGCCGAATTACCTGGAAAGACTGGCTGGGCTGGAGGATCTATTGAAAAGGCCTGATTTAGATGAGGTGCTTGCTTCTATTTTTATATTTTATAAAATGTTTGAATTTAATATTATCAATAATAAAGTTATTAGTAAAAAACGAATGATAAACTTTAACTCAATGTTTTTTCAGCTTTGTTATGCGCTTGACACCAGCGATGAGGATGAAGATTAAATTTTCCAGAAAATATGAGGCTGAAAAATAAATGCACGAGTTTATTATATTATTTTACAAGCAATTCAGAGGGAAGAAGATAATTTTTTTCCAATTATCGAACAGTATTGCAACGATCAAGGAGAATATGCATAATTTTTGTATTTTTATAAATCTTATGGACTTTTTTTATGGCAAGGATAAAAGATTATTAATGTTTACCGAACTTATCGACTCGTCTAAACGTATCTTTTTAATACCATTATTTGTATTGTATGTAACTTTATGTGTCCGCGCTTTAACCTATACACTTTTACAGACCTAACAATCGTGATCTGTATAACGTGTTTATGTTGCTTTATCAACATAATCATTATATTCCAGCTACCGCAAGTGCGTTGAATGTTAAATAAGCATATGTTTTAGTGGATGTCTGTCTAAAATATATTTGCATATGGAGATGTTTATATTGTCTTTCATTTCTACATCATACTAGTAAAAATACCTTGCTCACTGATGTTCACTCAGTTACATTTGTTATCCTTTTACTTAATAATTACCTTTTGGGATATTTATACTCTTTAGAAAAAATATTATTGATTAATAAAAATAATTTTAATTTAAATTATTACTCCTTAAATCCAACACAAAATATTCAGATATTTTATAATTAAAAAAAAAAATTTTTATCAATACAATTATTTTTAACTTCCGCAAAACTACATTACACTAGGCATTAAACATTTAGTTTTACATAAAAAGTTCTTATATATTTATTAGCATATTTATTTTTGATTAAAATGAATATAAAAAATGATAAGCGACCCCCGCCGGTAGGTGGCAACAGAAAGATATGGTATAAAAGGTCCAAATAAAATAGATAAAAAATGCCCTTCATATTTATAAAAGATTAGATAATCTAAAGAATAATACTTTGGAGGACCGCCGCATTGGCCAGTGACGGAGAAAAAAATTTTACTTTGAAATAATACGAGATTGTTTTTATTGCATCATAAAATAAATAAAACAGTAATTACAGCGTTAGTACAATAAAGCAAATCATTACGAATTAATTGTATCTTATTCTGCAGGGTCATTTATTACGCAGAATTTACAGAAAAAGAAATAGAATCTAATTAGTATTATATAAATAATAATTAGTAACATTGTTAAATATGAAATCTTATTAAATAAATATAATATATAATAGTATAAAGATAAATCAATACAACTTCCCATGTATGTGATTATTATTTTTTTTATTATGGTTTATTAATTTTTTTCCAGAAGCCAGACCTTATTACAAAAAAATAATAAGCAAATAAAATCATTCACATAAATCATTTTTTTCTGAAAACTTTGTGTTGGAAAAATTTAAGCTACATCCAAGAGGCTTTCAGAGTTGAAGTGAAGTTCCAGAGTTGAAGCTCTAGAGATAAAAATATGTTAAACAATACTTCAAATAGCTATAATGTTATAGTTTAAAATTAGAATTGTTGAGACATAAATATTCTGAATAAAATTATGTTTCTGCCAAATTATTGTCATATCAACTTAAAATATTCCAAAATTTGCTTTTTTTAATGTATACATATTTTGCATTTTTTCACCGTGGAAAACGAACGTAAGGTCATGTTTTTCCATTTGGCGATAGATATAGATTTAAATAGGCGATGCAATAAGACCGGTTCTTAATATTTTATTATTTAAGAATCACAACAAAACCGAGCCGAAGACCGTCGTGATTTAAACTTATCATATTCGAAGAAGGTATATTTTTTAGCATTGATATATGATATATTATTATTATTATTATTATTATTATGCTTTGTTCACTCCTTCGTTAAAGAGAGATATTATGTCTGATTACAATTAGACGGTGAAAAAATAGTCAAATTTTTTTAAAGGTTTCTTTTTAGGTAATAAAAAGGAATTTTACACCAATTTACTTTCAGGAAACTTTTTCATAAAATCTTTTAGGTGTATACAAAAAGTTTTTTTTTAAATATATTATCATGAAAATGGGGGGCTGCACCACAAGGCTGCGACGGCAGTTGTAAATTCACATGCATGTTAAGTGCCTGTAGCCTTCAATGTGTAGTAAAAAAAGAAAATATAAATTTTTTTTTTTCATTTAGAATATATCTGCGACTTATCGCAAGAACATTTTAATGCTTATATATTTTCGCTCGAGATTAGAGGAAACGAGTTTAAAATCTAGTCTAGCCTATTCATTAGGGAACTGAAGACAAATACAATAATTATGGACTTATATCTCAAAGGTACATTTACTTTTTTCTAAGGAAGGAATTAAAAGCTCGGAAACTGGATCAGAAATTATTTTTTAATTTCTCCGGTTTAATTGTTCATTTCATATAAATAAAGACTGAAACTATGTTTAAAAATAGAAGAAATCTACATGTACGAGTTACTTGTAAAAGCATATATTTAATCTATTATCGGTCGTATTATATCTGTAGCTTTCCGATAGAACTAGATAAGTCATTTTTTCGCGGTAATTCACGGTTTTATTAGATTACAGTGGATTTACTAGTAAAATTTAGGAAGTATAATTGTCCGTAAATTAATTTATGTACATACTTAAAAAATGAGTATTCCATCTTTCGGTCACGGACAAATTTTTCAAACCGTTTCTTTTGCCCAATATCTGAGACACTTGTCTCGAATTATATTAATGCGATTTAAAAGCTCAAACATTGATCATTTAAGCTTTACAGACCGAAAAACATTTCTGCAAGTAGGTTGCCCTTACATTAATATATGAGCTTTCGTCCACTTTTGATAAAGTAATACCCAGAGTTTGGTAATTGAAATTTCGAAAATATGTTTGTATAAAAAAATTTACGGAAGAACTTTAATTTAATTAGCTATAAAAGTTGGGTCATTTTTTTTTTTTTATAAAAAGCTCACAATTATCGAAGACAAAATATTAATGACAGGCAATCAAAAAATCGTGCATACAAAAAATAAAACAAATTAATAATAATTAACTAAAAGGAAAGAAAAAAGTATTCGGAAGCAGTGAACATTTCGAGAGATCAATAAAGCTCTCAGGCCATTGTCGTCCACTACGGAATTCCCAACTCCAGCATTGACCAACCCTCAACTTCCTCCTCCATCGCCAAACTCCAAAATTCCAAAACTCAAAAAAATCTTTAAATCTCCCAGAAATCCAACTTCCAACCTCGCGTACACACAAGTGCGTAAACGCGTAACTCCCAATACCCAAACCCAGCCACATATACAGATATAGAAAGAAAAGCAAGAGCAGCGCGATGTGCGGAGTTTTGCCTGCAGAGCGAGCAGCCGGAGCAGCCGGCACTGTATATATACCATACAGCCGTCTCTCTCTCTCTCTCTCCGAGCGAATGCCATGCCAAGCATACCAGCGCACCGCTCCGTCTCGCTCTTTTGGAGCGCCGCGGAATTATGCTTCGTCTCCACTATTCGTATAGTATCCAGGAGTCCAGCCCGCCAGTAGATAAAGAAGAGACGAAAATTTGATTACGCTTTTAAGAAAAATCTTCGGGTCTTTCGAATAAAAAGCATAAGTTCAAAGTATAGACCACAGTGCTTAGTTAAAGCTCGCTTCCACAAAGTATACATAGAGCGGGCGGTGCGCGCGCGTGTCGTAATCAAACGAGACGGAAAATCCATACGCGGGCTCTCTGCGTGCGCGCGAGAGACGGCGCTAAAAGAATGTAAGCAGCGCGCGCGGCGCAGCGCAGAGAGCCGAGCGAAAGAGAGGGAAGAGCGCGCGCGGCCGTGTGTATACACACACCGGCTATATATCCACACTACTCCTCCTGCAGAGCTGCGCGAGAGCGAGACGGAGCTAGTACGTATATAGTGGAGGGAAGCGTGTGCTGGCTCGCGCGCGCGCGCGCAGTGTCAAAACGTAGCGCGACTCGCAGAGAGGCAGAGAGCAGAGCAGCCAGCCAGTAGTGTACACACGGCCAGCGGCGCGCCAGTGTGTATATACATCGTGTGCCAGCAGCAGCCAAACTGTCTTTTATAAGCACGTAGAATCCATTTCTTTCTCGCCGGGATTTTTCCAGTAATCGCGAGTGTGTAGCGAAGAGCTCCGGTTCCGGAGAGGCCCGAGTGTCATCCGCGCGCGGCTGGAGAGAAAGTCAGCGCGCGCGCGCGCATTCCAAAGCGTGCCGACGACAGGAGAGGTAAGCGAGACAGTGGCTTTGTGTGTGTGCGAGCGCTGAGGTATGCGGGAGAATCGCGGCCGAGCTGGTGCTCCGATTTTCAAAAAATCTTGCGGAGATGTTGAGGAGAGGTTGGAGGTTCGCGCGAGGTTGCGGAGACGTTGGAGGAAGGGTGCGAGTGTGTTGATGTCCGCAGGTGCCGGGGGGAAGGATGGGAGTAGGGAAAAGACGGGCACATTTTTCAACGTTGACGCGATCGCCGGATATATACGCGGACGTTACTTAGCGCGCGCTCAAAACAAAACAATTTTGTATCGCGCGCATATACTGTGGATCTGTATCTTTTATTTTGGAGTCGGCAAGATACACTTTTAAATACGCGTATTGAGAAATTCAAAATTTCACAGACACTCGGTAAAAGAGATAAAACACAAAAGCGTCATTCCAAAAGTATCCCGTGCATCTTTCGAAAATTTTAGCGAAAAACGGAGAGGGGGAGAGCAGGCGGCGGCAGCCTCGGATATATACTTGCGCGCGAGAAAAGCGAAGGAATGCGCGGCTCGTCCCCTACTCCTCGCGCTTACTCTATCTCTCTCTCTCTCTCTTTTGCTCGGGCTCCCCTCTCTTTCTCTCGCTCAGCGGGCAGCTGCCGGGACAGAAACGCGGAGCGAACGAGAGAAAGAGAGAGAGAGAGATAGAGAGTCAGGCAGCAGCAGCAGCAGCAGCTCAGCCACCCCCTTTTTTCACGCCGCGCCGCATTCCTCTATCGATTCGCGCGCGACGGACGCTCGATGATAGCCCCGTGGGTTTCTGCGGAGGATGATGGAATTGGGATTTTTTTTAGGGTTTGGGAGTGGGGCTTTTTTGGGGATTGTTGGGGTGAGAGGTTTGTGGGTCTGGATGGGTAATGTGTGAATGTTATAGTAGAGTTTTATGCGATACAATTTTAACAAGAATTCTGGAAAATCCTGCAAGTATAAGGCTTGTGAAACGTGTTGTCAAGTCTTTTAAATGAATTATAAACTTGGATATATAAATTTGACGATTTTACATTATTCAGAAATATTTTTCATTTTGGAGCACAATTACAAAATCGCTTTTTTACAACTAATCAAAACAGGCCGCGAGATACCTTTAATTGCTCAAGAATTCAGTCCGCGCGCGAGTAGTTTGTTTTGAAAAGAGTACAGCGGAATTTCGAACGAGACTGGGGAATACCTTGTGTAAATGTTTTGCTACATGTATGGCTTTTAACAGCAATACGTCTGCTTCGAGAGAGCCGTATTCTCGACTCTCAATGCGAATGATAAAAAAAATATATACCCTGACATCGGTTAATGGAATGCCTCGAGTGCACTATTATTTCGAATAACAATCAACGACAAATCTTTTAATCGCTGACTATTTTTCTTTTTTCCGCCGGCGCTAATAACGTATTTATCGATACTTTCTGCTCTTGGAATTTTCGTACGAAAACACTTATAAAAAGTTTAATATACATCTTACATGTTACGTATGGAGTTAATGACATTCTTTAGATATGTTTTAAAATATTTTAATAAAAAACATACTTATCTTTAATATGCTGGTGTTATAAAAGCAAGTTTAATGTTCTAGCGCTTTCTAAGTTTTAAAGAAAAAGAAAGGCAGATATAAGGCAAGAGAAACAATAACATTCTTTTATACGCGACCTCAAATTATCTCATTTGCGGTTTCACTTCTTTCAGCTACTTAAACTTAGTCCATTGTTCGGCTTCCTTCATTAGAATACCCTTCAAAAACCACTCTTTAAAAAAATTCTAAAAACATCACCCTCACTCTCAGTATTGCACAAAAAATTAAAATCCAAACCACAACAGCAACTCCCAAACATTCCTCCACAAACCATCCATCTCCCCACCGCAATCCCAAAAAGCCACCCTCTCCCCATAAAGCCAAGAAATATCCTCGCTCCGGGGTCGACGAGCTCGCAACGTCTGGGATTTGGCCGCGCGGCGTGGAACGCAAAAAATGCGCCTCTCTGCCGGCGCAGTTTTGTTTTGCGAGAGCCGAGCTCTCGCAGCCGATTCATTCGCGAGGAATTTTTTCGAGCTTTCCGCTCCCTTTTTCTCCTTCTTCCTCTTTGTCTCGCGCCTTCCTTTTTTCTTCTTCATTCGTCATATTCGAGAAATTCGCCGGCGAGATGTATTTTAGTGCGGCCGTGCGGGGGTCGCTTTCGTTTATTTTGCTTCCAAGTTTTTTTCTTCTTGTGGGAGGGAAAAATTTTCATTCTTGGGTTATATTGGGAACTGTAAGAGTTACTTGTGTGCTTGCATACTTTTGTTTTAGGCGAAGCTTTAATTTTGGACACTGTTGACATCTAGTAAATATATATATGAGTATATTTAAACTAGATGATTATAGTTTAGAATAGAAAATAGAATCGGAAATTTGTTCTCTAATGAATTCGAATAGAGCTGGGCTATTAATCATTTCTGCGCCATTACTTCATATTTCGCTCTGTTTGACAAATAAAAAGCATCTTTCTGGTAAGAAACATTTTTTGTACAAGAGTGATGCTCGGGATTGTTTTCATTGGGGAATGCACTGATTTTCCTTAAGACTTTGCGCCTGACACGAGGCTTGTTTTTATTGGCAGTAATCTCCTGTTATTACAAGTTGGCTCGTATTTCTCAAAGTCGAAATAACGTTTCTCGGCCGGCAAATATTTCAATATTTTCTCATCGATATTTGGCTCTTTTCCCTGAAATTCTTCCTTTTCTCCAAATTGGAGCACGACTTAAATTATATAGCTTGCATGTATATAAAAATAATGTTCGAGCTTCTCACCGTGTAATACTCGATTTCTTTTCAGCATATTTTATTATTTTTGCAGAAAAAATAATTTTTGTCCATTACATATATTTTTTGCAAAAATTCCAGCTTTGATATTGATCAGAATAACAAAATTATTTAATAAAAATTATCGCGCGCTTTAATCGAAAATCGTGTAAAGTTTATCATTCGCGTGCAGCAAGAATTTTAAATAAATCTCGTGACAATTTTTCAAGCTGTCACGTAATTTTAATATCAAACGTTAAAAAATGCTTCTGGATTAAAGTTAATTAGCAAGTATTTTTTTTTTTTACAAAAATGTTATTTGATAGTATAGTAAATCAATAGCTTTCAAAACAGAAAAAATTTTAAAATTATAATTTTTTTTTCTAACAAAAGTCAAAATAATCAAAATTTATTTTAACACATGACAGTGTTCCAGCTTAGTAGTTACCGTCAATCACGGAAACCAATATTTTTTTCATTTAATTTTGAAAATTGACTGAAATAAACAAGCTTTTATAATTGCCGGTAACGTTAGAGTACATCTTCTTACAGTAGAATCCAATTAATTAAAAAATATTTATTATTCAAAAAAATTAACTAGAAAAAATCCAGAGCCTTAATTACATTATCAAAAAGTACAAGACGCTCGTATAAATAGAATAATTACCAAGAAAATCCCCAGGCCTTTATCTACTCTAGTATTTACAAATTGCAATAGATAAAAAGTCGAGAGCGCGATTTTTATCTCGGAAGAAGAAAATAAGCGACGGAAAGGATGCTCGTAAATCTTTCATGCTGGCTGATCGGAAATCTGGAGCGTCTCGCGCTTTGCTCCTCCGCTTCGTTAACTTCGCGAGTGCGAAAACTATGCTATAGTGGCATACGCGCCTTTTAAAATTGAAAATCTCCCGCGCGCCCTCGTTAGCCGCACGCGCAGCGCTGTAGCTCATTCGACGCGGGAAGTTTGAATCTCTTGCGTTCTATATGGGCTGATGAAAATGATAATTTAATTGTTTATTTGTAAAAATTATGTTTGAGGCGACTTTGAACATAGATTAGGTTTTGTTTGGTAGTTTAGATATTTCGCTTTTTTATTAAAAAATTTAAAATCTATTTTAATTTTTCATTATTCTTTGAAGACAGCAGATTGGTGGAGAACTTAAAACTTCAAAGATAATTTATAAACTGAAAGATCTATTTGTAAATTACAAAATGGAACAAACTAATCTCCGTAGAGTCCTTGTCGTTAAAATTCCAATTAATTAATCAACATTCAACTATACATCGCACTAAAATATTTTAACAGAAATCATTACATTTTCCGGAAACCAGTGCAACGACACGTGCACTTTCCCATCACATTGTTACCCCCGCTCATTCCAACTCCTCGATAAAACTTCATTCTCGCCTAGCCAACCGTACCGCAACTCCGCTCAATCACGTATTCTTTTTTCCTACTCTCAAAAAAAAATTTTCCAACTCTCCTCCAAAAACACTTTCACGTAATTTTCCTTCCCACGGGAAAAATTCCTACCGCCTCATCGCCGACTGTAACTCGCCGTGTGCCCTGAATTTTTACGCACCCGCGCGACGCTCATAAGAATCGCTTGCGAACGTTTGCGCGCAACACTTTTTTTACCGGCGCCAACTTTCTCTATGCGCTCGGCCTTTTTTCACTTTCTCATAATCGCTTTGCCGGCTGCCGGGAGGATAATAGGTACAGATCCGAGCGGTGCGTTTTGTTTGCTCGCATTACCGCGGCAATTTATAAATGGGCACTTTGTGACTCTCGGTGGATTTTAAGCAGTGCTTTCTAGTTGGCATAAGATGTTTTTTAGTTGCGTACGGTTTTGAGGAGTTATGTCCTATCGGCGATTTGAGAATTAAGAAAGTTTATCTACAGTTTAACGTATTTTCAGGAGACGTTGACGAGATACATTTCTCAAGTGCAGCGCGGAGCTTTCACTGAAATTTCAAAATTTTCTCGTCGCCTTAAGCAAACGAAGCTTACGTAAAAAACAACGCGAACGCAATAATCCTTCAGAGAGATGATAAATAAACAAGAGAAGCAAGCCGGTTACATTAGGCGCTTTTCGAGAGTATAAAAATTTTTTCGAGAGCTCCGCTCGACTTTAATATGCGACGCGAAGCGCAAGAGCTTTTATGGGGATTCTTTTGACGTCAGTGCTGAAATTAAAGAGTCATACGAATATGATAGTAAACAAGCCCGTGTGTGTATACGTCCGGGTTAATAGAATTCTCGCGCTTTAGCATAAATTCTTGCAGCATGAGCTTATTATTTTTTTACCGATGCAAGGACGATCGATGAAAATTGATTTGCATTCGAATCTCCTCGAGGAGAAAATTCCTCAAATTTGTGGTATCTTGTATTAAAACGACACGTGCAGATACGCGAGAAGTTAAATTTATCGGAACTCGCTGAAAAAATGACGATTAATATGTCGCGCGAAAATAAAAGAGGCACATGTCACAACACGAGGCTGGCAGCAGACACGACGAGATAATGAAATTCTCCACGGAGTGGCAATAAAATTCTAATTACCTAAATTGTTTACGCTGGATTCTGAAAATTCATCGCGGCTAAATCATCGGAATTACCATGAATTTGAAGGTTCGGTTCTTCGTCTCGATGTGAAAAAAGTGCACATTTGAATGCTAAATAACATATCTGCTCTGCATTTTTTCTGCTCGGATCGCCGGCGACATTTTGCGTAAACAGTTTCAGTATCTCGGCCGCTCCGGATTCTCGGTTCGAAACCGTCGAATAATCTCCGGGAGCGCGGAACGTTACTCAACGATAAAAATTCTTAGGTCTTTTCGCCGCGATGACTGAAGAAAATTAAAGAATTGCGTCCGATGTTTGTATATAGATGAAAAACTGACGCGCTTTCGAGCTGGTATTAATCAATAGCAGGGAATTCTCAGGATTATCAGAGTTTTGAGCGATTTGAAGAAGGTCGTCAGAATTTTTCATTCACGGGAAATCATATTTTATAATATATTTCATTGCCTACTCCCATTATCTAAAGTTAAGCCCGATTACTTAAGTGATTTCGAGGCGATATAAGCGTATTTTCCTTCTCCTCTCCACTTAAAATTCCTCAAAAAATTACGTAGGATTCCAAATGATCTGCGTGCACGTAAATGGTGTTCCATTGAGAAAGAATTCCTCGCATTCCCGAGCGCCGAGAAATTGAAGAATCACACGAAGGAGGGAGTTGGAAAATCAAGACTTGGACTCTGACAATAGCTTGACGAAGAATTTGTTTATTGTTTTATTCAATTTGTTATGACGTAATATAAATTTATTCTCGTTTGAGAATTTGTGAAGCTTAAGCAATTTCTATCGATTGTTCAAGGTGAATTATCCCGATCTTAAAGGCGTATTAATCAAATTGCAAATTAATTGATGATCATTAAATAATTGTGATCGTTTAAAAGAAATGCTAGATTAATTGTACGTTATATAAATTTTATTTCTAAACGCTTCGTAAAGACAAAGTTAATTCGTAGATGTGAAACAATGCGGTTACATAAACTATAGCACCCTTGAATATCTAATATGCCGACAACGAATTTAAAGAATTTTAAGTACGAGTCTCGAGGCGGAACGGGAACCACACGTAATATACTAATGGTACCTGCTTACGAGTCCTATAGCATTGTCTAATTTCAACTAAAATATTTTTCAAGTCTGAGTAGAATTTTTTAATTATCTTTTGAATATTTTTATTTTATTGAAAAATAGTTGTTGAATGATTCTTCGAAACTAGGTACAAGTTTTTATGAGACGTAGTGTATAGTTTTTATTGTTATTTCTTTCAATTTTTCATTAAAGATTGTTATATGCGTTTGCATTAATCTGGCGAGAATTGAGTGACATTTCAAAAATGAAAATATGTCGTCTCATGATGTGCAAACCATCCACGCAATTTCAACATCAAAACAGAATTAAAATTACGATTGGAATAACAAAACGAAAAAACTGATACTTAAGTACTGACAAAAGTCAGATTTTCCTTAATTGAAAAAGAAAAAAAAGCATCCAAACGTGCTGTTACCTAATTAAAATAATTTTTTTTATTAGAGTGTCTGTTAAGCTCATTTCGCGCGGTCTATAATCAACTTTTTCGCACTTGCATCAAAAACTACTATTTTGCTCCTATTTACAAACAAGTCCATCCTAATCCCAACGCACTCCAGTACCAAGCTTACCAACCTCTCACCCCACAACCCAAAAAAATCCCACCCACACCCTCTCCAAAAAACCCATCCTCTCCCAAAAAATCCACCTCGGAAGCGGCACACACAACAGCTCAAACACACGGAAAAGGCTCTCCGAAGGAGACGGCTCTCTCTCTCTCACTCTCGGCGCGCGCGCGCGCGATTGAGGAGGCGGAGGAGGAGAGTCGGGCTCCGAGAGAAGGGAACTCGGCTCGGCTCGGCTCTTGGCGCGCGCGCGCGCGGGTGAGGGGTCCGCATTCCACAGACAATGTCACGTTTTTTAATCCCCGTTTTACTCTTATTTGCGCGCCCGTGCGAGTGTATAGTAGTAGCGTAACGCGTACTCGCTCGCGCGCGCTCTAAGGATCGCTCGCTAAGAATCTATTTTTGACGCTGCTTATTGTGTGCTTCAGTCTTGTTGATTATTGATCGGAGAATTTTTCGGCTAGAGGTATATAGACACGTTATTTCGTTGAATTAAGAATGTAGGGTATATAAGAGTTAATTCCAAGGCACAGATCGACGGGCAAACTCGAAAATCACATTAAAATCCCGCTCGGCCGTGCGCGAGCTCTAATTTCACTCCTCGCTCTTGCGCCGATCGCTCTAAATTCCCTCTCGCTCACAGCCCGAGCGCGTACGCGTGTACATCCACCTCGAATTTCACTCCGAGGAATTTAGAGCAGCGCGCACGAAAATTCCATCTGTCCGTCATTACTTTAAAAAAGAATTAAAGACACAAACCTCTGCGTCATCCTACAAATTTCCACCAGCCTTCGCCCTCCTCTTAAAAAAAAAGGAATCGTTATATGTATAAAGTATACACACGCATCATCGGTTCTTTATGCGTTGGAAAGTGTCCGGTAGCAGCGGCGGCGATTCGCCACGCGCGCAGCGCTCTCGTCGACGAATTCCTGCGCTTTTTCGAGCGCGCGCGCGCGCGCCCAGATGCTTATCGCGTTCTCCCTTCGACGAGCTGCTGCTGCGCTGCGGCGGCGGCTGCAGTGGCCGATCGAAATGAGCGCGCGGCTCAGTTGCCGCGGTGAGACGCCGGCTGGCTGTTGTTGTTTGGGATGCGGGAGTTGGTGAGGGCTGGGTTTTTTGAGTGAGGTTGGTGTAGTGTGTTGGGGATAGGTTGGAGGAGGTGGAGAGTTTGGAGGAGAGTTTTTGTGAGTGGTTTTTGGATATTGTTGGGGGATTGGGGGTTGATGGTGTGTTGGGATGTGGATGTTTGTGAATTTATGGTTTGATCCATGGGTGACGTGGTGATTGGTTGGATGATCGTTTTTTTTTCTGTTTGATAAAAGCTACGTAGAGATTGAGATTTTGCTAATCGATATGGAACTGTTTAGATTATCAATGTATAATTTACAATTTTTCTGAGAATCAGTGGTTAAATGTATTTTTATATTGAAAAAGACTTCCTAAAAAAGAATTTGTCAGGGCAACCTTGAGCCCGAGATACATAAAAAATGATAAGGAATAACAATCAACACTGTTATCTCTCCAGTTTATCTCGCCTTCCTGCTAGAGCGATTTTAGGTATAGGAATAATATCGTACAATTTACCTGTATTTTCGTGCACGCACAGCCTTTAATCGATGGATCAGATTCGTAAATTTATTCACCACAGCCTAATAAAGAGCAGAATAAAATTTTTCACTACACACCTATCCTTCCGTACATAGTCTCAATGTACTATCGATCAAACCAAATTTATTAATCCATACGATCACCTCCACGCACTCTATTTAATCCCCCATCAAAATAAATTCCCCACACTCACCCAACAACTCACTAAAAGCCTTCTTCTCTGTTCCAGGCAGTATCAACAGCAGCAGCAGCGAGAGAGCCAGCCATACGGCGCCTTTAAGGATCCTCACGTGCGCGCGTGCTCAAGCCTCGACTTCCGGGGGCTGCAGTAGAGCCGCACTGCTGTATCCTTCTCCAGCGCTCTATCTCTCTCTTGCTCTTTCTCCCTCGGCGGAAGAGGAAGGCCCAAAGGGCGCACAGACAGAACCGAGAAGAGGAGGATGTCCGCGGTCGAGAGCGCACTCGACGTCCTCTCCAGGGCCGCCACTATGGTGCAAGGTTCGTGTTGTATCTTGTATTTTGGAAATTTTTTTTTAGATTTTCGGAGGGTGTTCTAGGTTAATGAGGGAGTTTGTTGTTAAAATGTAGGGAGTGGGTTAGGGTAGTGGACTGACTTTCTAGACGGTGGGCGGACTGTGTTAATGCAACTTTTGAATTAGGCTCACTCGAATTGAAGATAAAAGTTCTCACTGTAGCTGCGTTTCTGTTTTTTCCTGTCGAATCAGGATTGATTTTTACACCTTCTAGCGTTGTTAAGAAGCACTCTCTTTAATGACACTTTTAAAAATCAATCACGTCAACCATCCAGCAGATCAGAGACCTAACGCTTCACCCAAAACCGTTAAACAGAGCATTCCAACCTCTCCCAAACCATCAATTAAAATAATAATCAAAACTATCATAAACCAAACCGGAATCCCGTCCCCAAAAATCGCTCACCGAACAACGAACCTATACCATCGCCAAAAAAACCTCTCACAATAGCCGCGTACCCGCGTCATTATCTTTCGTAGTATATATAAGCCAGCGAGCAATGTAAATACATACTCGCGGGATTCGCTCTTGGCACGTGACGCGTTATGGTATGTAAATGACGCAATAGCTGACCCTATTTGAATTTCAAATTCCCATGGCTAAAAATGTAGGTCCGCGCTGCGTATCACATTTTTCTTCGGAGGCTACTCGTCTTGAGCGCGCTTTGATGCTATGTACGCGATGGTTAATCGCTTCTGGTTAATAGCTGATTTTTTTTTTATCGGGGTCTTGTTTGGGTAGATGTATGGATGTTATGGTAATATCTAGTGGGAATTGATGATTTGGGTTGGCTGTTTTATCGTAGCTTGTGCTGTGTGTAAGGGATAAGTGATGGGTTTTCGAGGCGATAACGTATCGGCTGCTTATAAACAAGGTTCGTTGATCTGAAATAAATCGATTTATAAATTTTAGCGTTTTTTTATTGTAAAAAAATACAAAACAAACCTTGAGTTTTACATTATACATTCTTAAAACGATAACAACATTATTTAGGACGTAAGCATCCCTCAATTAATTCGTATATACTACCATCCTTTTCTCTCTCTCCAAAAAAACATCAAACAATTCCACTCGCAAAAACACACACACACCTCCTCCCAAGTTCGAAGCTCGCGGCCGGACGGCTACCTCGCTCCCGTAATTATACGCGAATTATCAGTCGCACGGAGCGAAAGTTCACGAGCGAAGGCCAAATAAGCCGGCTGCGACAAAGAGCCACCTTCTTGTTATTTTTACGTTATGCCTATACACACACGCACGTAAGAAGAAAGTATAGCCGCGGCTTTATAACGACGTTCGTAAAAGGTAGCGTTATATACTGGAAACATCATCGCCCGGGAATGTAATGCTTCTTTTGTCCGTGGGATTTTTATTTTGGTAGACGCGCTGCGAGAGTACGTAAGGAGTTTTGTGCGTCTAGGAGTGATTGCGTTTTCAGGATTCTTTGTGGATTAGTGTCGCGGTGGGTTGCGTAATTTATGGTGCATTGTCTGGGGAGGTATTTGAGGAATGTCAATATTTTTTTTATTGTGGTTGCGAGCGATGCGTCGAATTCGAAGAATTTATTTAAACATTTTTCAGGTTTTGCACATTGAGTTATTAAACGGCTTTATGCGTACGAGTAACGAAGCGTATAATGTATATTTTACAGCTTTATCTTCTGATAATACATCAATCCGAAACTACTCGAAAGATAACCTTCCACACATCTGTAAATTAAAACTACTACGCAAAGACTTGGATTCGCATCAGCAAACATTTAACAGATACGACCTCCTCCAGCCTCGGCAAAAAACCTCCTTTCAATCGAAAATCGCTCCGGCATTCCAGAGCTCGGCATTAGACATCGACTGGCGCCTTAGGAATCGTTTCAGTAAAAGAAGCAACGGCTGCGGCTCGTATCCGACATTTTTTCTTACTTTTCCCTCGCACGCTTTAGTGAACAGGCGTATAGGAGCAGCTGTCAGTGGGACGTTCGCAAAAGCGATCGCTTCCTTCCTTCGTGTATGTACACGCTGGCTTTTTTCTTTCTTTGAGCTCTGGCGATGGATAAGCTGTGAGAACGCTGTTTTGGGGACCTCTGAACCGTTTTTATCGCGTTTAGATAGTTGAGGACGATATGATGGGTTGTTGTCGAGGGAATGGAGCTTTGGAAACTTTTTGGAGGTTTTTATTGAAAACTCTGTAATTTTTATTAAGGGAAAATGTATTTATTTTTTGATTAGTAGTGTTGATGATATAAGAAGGTGGCTAAGTAGAATTTATCTTTAACAAGTATCTATCTAGACGCGAGAAATTGAAATATTGTCTTCTTTGTTTTGAAAACAAATCTGTTTGTTTTGCTTCGTTTTAGATAACTCGTCACAGCTTTGGCTTTCGTCGATTCTCCTATGAGTAAATAATAACCGTTATTTATTCACATCTAAGTTTATGCTAATATACGAATCATTTAATAAAAAAATTAATTGTATATGTATAGATTAAACTAGTTTTGTAAGTCGACAGTGTCCGTGAACTTGATCTCTCTTGAGAGCTCGTAATCTTGAATTTAAAATACATTTTAACAACGGTCATTGTAAATTTAGACAACAAAGCTTTCACGTAAAAAGCAGCCAACATGAATAACACGTTTTCATTCAGCATTTTATTAAAGACTCGTTATTCGCAATACTGCAACAAACCAACACTAAATAATAAAATTTTAAAGACAAAAAACTTAATGTACAAACTATTCATCAAAATCACAAACCCAGAAACTCCACATAAAAACACAATCATACACCCCAAAAAAACCAACCATAAAAAAGACATATCCCAAGGAATCCCAAAGCCACAATCCGCGTCTAGCCTTGCCGCCTCGCGCACAAAGAAATCCGGTCCGCGCCGTTTCGACGTCGCTTTTTCAAATCGCGCCCACATTCCGATGAAGCGACGCGATTTCACGCCCGATTAGATAACGCCGAGCGCTCGTTGATTTTAGATCCTTGCTCTGGTGGGCCGCCGCTCGCGCGCCGAGTACAAGTAAAGTATATATACGCATCGAGCGGAGCGCGGAAATTCAGGCGCGCGCGAGCGACTTTGTCAAGCGGCTCGACATTCTATTTCCATCGCGACGTGCGAAATTCCATTCGCGGAATATATAGGATGCGCGAGTGGAGAGGGATTTTCTTGATGTGCGCTGAGTGAGGTGGAGTGGTTAGGGGATTGAGGTGATTGACGGGGGTTGGTGTTTTTTTTTGAGGGTTTTAGGGAGTTTTAGTTATAAGGGACTGGGATGGGTTATTTTTGTAGAGACTTTCATGAAAATACTTAAGATTGCTCACATGCCGTGTACCTCATTAAAAAACGAGCAGCTACCGTAACAGTCAAACTAACGTCACTCACATCACACCAAACTCTCCCGATCTCCCGCAACGATCCAAAAATCCCAAATAACCCAGCCCCGATCTCCAAAATAAACATCTCCCCCAAAAAAACCCGACACTCCTTATAACCCCAGCTTGTTTTCCAATACGCCATCCTCTCGTAGCACAAAAGCACAGCGGATGCGGGTCATTTGGCCGAAAACCGAGGGAATTCCACAGTCGATCGCCAGCTCGGCTCTCGCGGCCCATTTTCTAAGCGGGCGCAAGGAATGCCGGGAATCCGTATATAAGCGCAGTCGAGTGCGCGTCGAACGCAATGCAACAAAGAAGACGCGGAAAGTCCGGGCTTTGAGGGGCTGGAATGTTTCGGTTTTAGTGGGAGAGAGGATTTTTTTGATGGATCTGCGGGCTTCGATTCTGGGTGGCGAGTTACTCTTTCGTTGTCGCTTGGTTGTTTTGATGGATTGGAGTAGTGCGAGGTGGTCGGAATGTTTTTGTGGATTGAAATTATAGGTTGATGGTTTGGTGTATTTTTTCAGTAGGATTTTTTTAATGAAAATCATAGGTAAATTGACGATGTCATCTGATTAGTCAATCGAAAGTTAACTCCAATAAAAATATATGAAGCATTCCACAAACAAGATTTTCTAAAGAAAAAGCCGATAACAGTAATTGGACAAATAAGCCAAGCGCAATTCCATAGAAAATCTAAAAAACCCAGAGCAAGATCTTTAATTCATGACAAATAGATACTCATTGAACAAGCGTGTAAACTATAAGCACACATCCGAGCGCGTCCGAGGCTGATAATCTCGCTAATGCCGCGCGCTCGCGCGATTCAATCTCCAGCCGTGGAACATCTAAAAATGCAGGCCATTAATTTTACGGCTATGTATATACCGCGCGCAGGTCGTCTCTAATCTCGAGCTATCGTAACAATCTCATACTCGTTAGGTATAAAAGAAATGCTACACGTGTACGTCTTGCGAGCGTTTCTGTAAATAACCATGTGTATCCATGAAAGTATTCTTTGAATTCTGGCTTCTTCTCTCGTCCGAATTAAGCCATAGAAGTAGATAAAACTGCTGGAATGTACTTTCTCTTGTGCACAATAAAACAGTTTTAATGTTTCGACTTCTGAAAAAAGTGTATGTGTAATTAAATTGGACAGTCCTGAAGAGGTGCATTCTAATTTTCATTCCTAGGAGAGTGAATTTGTTCTGAATAGTGTAAACACACCATAAAACTGTGAGATTCACAAACGGGAATAACCGACGCGTAGAATGAAATGAATCGTATAAGCCAGCTCGCGCGTTAATATCACCGGATGAATAATATTCCAACTGAAAGCGAGTCTGGGATGAAATGTGTCAAGAAAACACATCACTCGGACGTTTTCCAGCTAGCCGTTTTAGCAGCCTTGAGACGTTCTTATGAAAAATTACGCGCGATGATGTCAGGCTTTTCGATATATCGCGAAAACGCGCCATTAAGCCAAATCGTCGGAAGCCAGAGAGGCCCAATTATCCTTCAAGCTCTGGTGTTTATATCGGCGCTATAATTGAAGTCGCGGAAAAGCCGCTTTATATTTATACTCCTCGCATCTCTCCGATATATACGCTGAAAACTTCCGTGTCGAAAAACCGGCGCCTCCATTACTGCGCTAGCTATTAGCGAGGTGATGAAAAAGCTCTGCCAGAGAGCTTTGATTGCAGTCGAGTGTATCTCTCGCTTAGATATGATTAACGCGCGTCTGGCGAATGTAAATCGAGCCGTTATCTACGCTCCGATAGCCGTTCTTTTTTACTTTTCGTATCTTCATCGTTTCATCAGAGGGCTCTGAAATTTATATTTAAAAGCGCGCAGTCAGACCGCGCGCTATGACTGTTCCAAGGAATTTCCTTTGAGCTTCTTATCGAAAGCTTACAGCGCTCTGAATCACATGCATATTCGTGCGGTGAAAAAGCCAGCCGGCGAACGTTCGAAATTCCAGGCGCGCTGAAGAATAGCCAGCTGGCCGCAGGACATCGGGGGCCCGGCTCAGAAAAATGTCTTTCATATAACATCCGTGTATACACATAGTCGGGCGCTGCCCCTTCTTCGATTGCAGCGCGCGGGATTCCAGCGGCAATTGGAATTCCGGAGCACAAAGAAATGGGTCGAGCGCGCGCAAGTCAGCTTCGCTTTATTCCATTCGGCGGGCTTGACACAATGCGAGACATTGTCAAGGTGGATCGTATATGCAGAGTGTCTTCCGTTTCGGGGTTGTGGTGGAGAGGTTGGATTGTTGGGTGAGAGAGAGAGAGAGAGAGCTGGGAGAAGCGCGGATGAGAGAAAGAGCGCGAGCGATGGTATGTCGAGGGTCAAACCTGTTCCGAATACCGCGCGCGCTTTTGCCCCGCGCGCGGGAGAGAGAGAGAGGATGGTGGGTTGGAGTGGGTATGGAGGAGCTTGGGCTGCGCTCTGTGGGAGTTTGAGGAGGCGATGGTGAGGATGGGTTTTTTGTTAGTTCGGAATGTTGGTTATGGTGGAGAGGTTTTTTTAATTTGAGGTTGGGATTGGTTGTTTGGGGAATTGTTTTGCGTGGATTTTTAGTGAATGTTCGGATGGTTATTTGATTCATAAGTTATTATACGGTTTTTATCGTGTTTCTGTGAACACTTAATATTTCTGCTTACATGAATTTCTATTGAATTTTTTAAATCAGACTTTTTTATTATTTTTGAGTGTTGATATTTGATATCTATATTGTTAGAATTTTATTGGATTAATTTATTTTTAAGAAATTTATAAAATGCTTTTCAAGATAAAAGAATGCCAATATGTTTATGCATTTTTCTTTTATCTTGTTGTTGTCATTCCTTGAAATTTGAAGATTTGAAATTCTCCCGCGCTCAGTGTCTTAACTGATAACTTCATATTTATCTGAGAAACCTACCTTACCGACACCACCGGCGTTCACCATGGTTGGTCCCTATTTTACCAGGCTTTCAAGTAACTTATGATACAGCAGGAATCTTTATAAGAATTATTATCTAAATAGTTTTTTAAATTTACAATTAAAATTAAATAAAATCTGCATTATATTGATTCCACATAACAAGTAAGTTTAACTGTCAAGATTCGTTAACTTAAAACTCGCTGAAGTACACTATCTTTCTGTATTCACAGAAGCATTTAAAGTCTCCTAAATCACTATAATACCTATTCTTAATTGGTCATTTTAATAACGAAAAGAATCTAGATAAATTGACATCAAACAGGAAAAACTTAATCAAGAAAATCATTCCTATATAATAGAACGTTAACTCGCATAGCTCACGGCAACTCGACTCCATATTATTGTAACCAAACACAAATTTGTCAACGCCTTCCCCGTAGCAGACAATCAACCGGGCCTTCCTCGTACGCGCTTTGTATTAGCAGCTTTATTATATTAAACTCGCCGATCGATCGGCACCATCTATCTTGGAAAAACGATCTGCTTAATCCTTTCAATCTAAATTTGTTGTTTGAGTATGTAGCTCTCGTTGTTTTGTTCTCTTAGTTTGAAGTTATTGGCTAATTCTGTTCTAATTAGAAGCAAGCGTGTTATGATTTTTTTGAGCTTAGTCTGCAGTCCTATGCAGTTCCGTGACTGTTGTGTTAATTGTTTCCTGTTTGAGCTACTTACCTTGACGATCGTGTCTATTTGGTAGGCTTTGAAGAGCGGAGGATGGGGTTTTGATTGTTTTATGTTTGTGGTGAAATCTAGTTTAATTGTAATTAATTGCAACATTTTACAAGGAATAGCTTAAGCTGTATATTGAACTGATTAAATTTAGTTTTATTTTTGAAAAATTTAAAATATGCCTTAATTTTTAACATACTTCAGCATTTGCAGCGTTGATTAGTAATCGTTTAAATATTCTAAATTCTTAAAAATATTATCTTGCTAAAATTACTTT
>UELX01001137.1:0-50515 GCA_900480035.1 Eupelmus urozonus
CTTGATAACAAATAATAAAAGACTTTGGTGGAATTCAATATTCTAAAGAATCTTAAAGTTTTATATATTTGTAAATTTTAATTTAATCTTACATTTGGCTAAGATAAGTAAAATATACTTTTAAGTACAGAGATATATTTAAAAAAAAACATTGTTGCAAAAAATAATTTAGATTTTTTAAATGATACAAACAAAATATAAAATTATCTCCATTTATCACGAATTTTTAAAGAAAACAAATGAATCTTATCTTTAATCCACGGCTGAACTTTTCGTCAACGTCGATAACTATTTTTTCAATGTATATAGAGTTTGTGTGCTTAGTACTTGCTGACGAACTGACACCAGTATTAATTTCCTGAAGTACATGTGCAGTGTCGGTGTGTGACTTATGACGAAAACTTTGTGAAAGTGAACGGAATGCGCACGTAAAAATGCGTGCAACATTTCGATACAATTTAGGATACATGGACAAATCTCGATGATGTCGAGATCCTAAACTGTGTTAATAATTAATTGTATGAATAAAAAGTTACGATGGATAGTTTCAATTTAAAAAATATATATATATAAATATTTGTGCCGATGATTTCAAAAACCTCGTTCTTGTAAATTATTTAGAAAAAATCAAAAAAAATTTTTTATATATATTATATATACATAAGATTTTATGTATTCCTTGGCCGTTTTAGCATATGGAAAGTTGTAATAAATGATAAAAGGCAAAGGAAACAAGAATAAAATTTTGCGATATATAAGGATTAATTTTAGAATAGGAAAATGTAGAAAAAAACTTAAAATTATTGTCTGTAAATTAACTTTTGATATTTTTATTGCATTAAATATCAGTGATTTTTATTTGACAAAAAAGTATGTAAATAAATTTCGTTTAAATTACTTTTAGCCTATCAAACAGATGTTCATAAAAAATTTAACAACGCATTAATTTATTTGATAATTATATAAAAAATTTAACGTTACATTTCGGAGTTGAAATACATTTTTCGTTTACATTTATTATTTATTATTCAAATTTCTTGTAAAATTCCTGTAATTTCAATAAATATACTTATTGAAATTATAGCGATTTAAATAATATAATTTTATCGAGTGTAAATGATGAAGGAAATGCTAATCTGAAAGTATGTGAACTATTTACAGATGCACTTGAATACAGAAAAAAATTGTGAGGAAATATGGTTTAAATACAAAGGCACTCGCATATTGAGGGGTTCCTGCAATATTTCTAATTCAAATATATAAATAAAAAGTTACTTTCGGACAATTCAATATTTTAAATTAATTTAAATCTTAATCCTACAAAAATTTCCTTTGCTAAGCTAATAAAAAACATCTAGCTACACTTTCATTCTCTAGACGGCGACGAAAAAAAATCGCTGCCGTGTCTTTGGTATGTTTCGTATAGTTAAAAAAGAATAAACGCGCTCTATTCTTCGTAGTTCACAATTAGGATTTTTTCTGTGAAGAAAAATGTATCGAAGATTTTAATAAGCGCTATGCATTTCACGCTATTGAGCCGGACATGAGCATCAAAAAATACTTTTGTAACAGCACTGCGAATAAATTAAATAATAAAAGTAGCAAAAAAATTGTTTTTTTTTTTTTTTTGGAAAATTATTCGTTTGAATATTAAAGTAATCATCTTTGAAAATTACTCTTTCTTTAATTGATAAGATTGTAATTTCTTTTCTACTTTTATGGTTAAAAATAATCAATTAAAACATTTAACAAAATCTATCATTCTTTATAATTAGTTTTTTTAAATTATCTTATGAAACTGATATCTGATTAAATAGAATACAAAGCTATTCAATACTAAAAAACATATTTACAGCCGATAGCAAAAATTAATTTTTAGTTACAAATAGTCTTACAGAAACTATTAGATGCACACATTCCAATCGCTTAACAGAAAAATGTTTAAAGCGTAATTAAAAGCGTGCATTCAGTTTACATAGAATATTTAACAGAATTATTAAGTATATTACAGTTACGAAACAGACATTGTCAAAATTTCAAAGATGAAATTTAAATTAAGCCTCTATGAATCATAATATCATTTTCAATTTATTTGGTGAGATGACTTTTAAAAGACATTAAAATCTTTTTGCAAAATAAATCAAGAATGCCTTTATCTTTAAAATTCCATCAATATCTGTACTTAAAAAAGTATTTATTTTTGAGATTCTTGAAATAATTTGAAGCTCGCCTAAAAGTTCAGCCATATCTCTTAATAACGATGAAAGATCTAATAAAACCGATCATACAAGACAAAATAATCATTCTTCGCTACACTCGCAACGCAATATTATATTTATATACATGGTAAAAGTATCATGAACAAAACACTTTCCTCTTCAAAATTGAGTCAGAATAATTTTGCTTTTTTAAATTACGGTTTATCATTCGAAACCACAGCATCGTAGTTACGTGCTTCGCAGTATCGAATTTGTGTGCACGTTTTCTGATACTTCTTTGAATGTTTATATACAAATGCTCATGTCCAACTTCTAACGCAAATACGATAATTCAGCTCTCTAAAAGAACTCTCATTGAATTCAAATGAATATTATTCGTCAATCGGTAAATCTTACTTAACAAAGTAAGATCCGTCACTTCTTCATCTTTTCTAAATCTCTGCACTCTAACGCAGTATCCATATTTCGCGCCAGCCGAAAAGTTAACTAAAAATAAAAAACCTATTTCGTACTTGAACCCACTGCGCGATGGGCAGATATATATCCACGAGGCTATCAGACCTCGTTTCGTACGTATACACCTCTCCGCGTAACTCATTCGAATTCAACAAGTGCCTCGTCGAAAACAGCCTCTTGGACACGCGACGCACACTCTCGATTGTGTCTCTCTCTCCTATAACTCGCTTGATCGATCACTACGTCACCGGCGCGTTAGCGTCGCACTCCTTGATCTCCTCAAAAATGTCGATGAGATTATTGACACCGATGAGGTAGCCGTCCTCGTGGTTGCCGACCTGCCACTCGGCGTCGTGCCTGATGCGCGGCAGGTGCTGGGGCAGCGGCAGCGTCTTCGCGAAGTCGATCATCCAAACGCCCGCGTTTTTGGCGTCGTGGACGAAGAGGAGTGACGAGCCGACCACCTCGTGCGTGGCGAAGAACGGCGAGGCTTTGAGGGTGGCGCGGATGGCCTTCAGCCGCTGCAGGTACTTGGGCACCGCGTGCGGATAGCCGTCGATGAAGCGTCGCAGGGCTTCCATTACCTGGAAATTAACAGAAAGTTTTTTTTTTTCATTAATTAGTTTAGAGAGAGAGAGAGAGAGAGGAGATGTGGTGTTGGCTTAACATTGAGAGCGGTGCTTGCTTTTGATCAAAGGTAAATATTTTGTTTTTCAAAGTTAAATTTGGACACTGGCGGAGTGAATCATTGGATCGATTCGGATGGGATGGGAGAGGGAGGGTGTCGGAAAATTAACGAATTATTCAATGGTTATTGTATTATCTTGACGGCATGTGCGCACATTTTTAGGCGAGAAGATAAGTAAATTGACTTAGCGCGTCAGGTAAGTCCTTGCACGTGTATATCTTAATGAAGTGTCGGCAATTTGCAATTTTAAATACTCTAATTGGCTCGAATCTCGAAATTATGCGAACAAAAGTAAAAAATTTTCAAAAATTAAATCCTTATTATGAGTACGAGATCTATTTTAAAGCAAATTACAATAATCTTCGCGTATTGTATTATACCTAAACATAATCGTTCTGCGAAAAGAGAATTAAGTGATTCGTGTCGGTTCGAAAAAAAGCTATTATTTCCATTTAGCCAATTTTTTACTGGGAAACTAGGTAATTCTCATATTGATACAATTGAAATGATCGCTTTAACCTTTACATAACCGCGTGGCACTATAATCAGAGTGTGACCGCAGCGGATAAGGCAATTTACCTTTGTTTAGATCGTAAAGTAAAATTTTATTTCGAACCGTATATTTTCACAAGCATATTTTCTTTCCAAACGGAAAGTAATTTCAGTCAGCGTACGATAAAATCATTAATTTATTTAAAATTATCTAAATCCGCCCGCCATAAAATACTGACAAGCCGCCAAACTCCAACCAGAGTCCAAGAGCAAACTTTACTACCTCCCTATCTTTATTCTATAGCATTAAAAAAAAAAACAAACTGCTCATGTGCTCAAGACAAAAGAACGTATCGAGTATCAGCGTACCTGCTCCCTCGTCCTCGTCGTCTTGAAGTCCTTGGAGCTGCCGCCGCGCGCCAGCTTCATGCCCTCGACGCGAAAGCCCAGGGTCGCCGTGCTCGATATCGTCTCGCGCCAGACCATGTACCTTGGCTTCGTCACGCCCTGCAGCCTGCGCTCCTCGGCGCTCGGCGCGCCCGGATCCACCTGCACCATTTTCTCGTACATGTCTTTGCGCAGCTGGAATTGCAAAAGAGAGAAGGACAATTAATTGATGTGTTTCAGAGGAAGAGCGTTGGTTGATTTTTATAGGGTAAAACTGAATAGACTTTGATCGATAGTTAAGTTATGGGTGTGGATTATTGCCGATGATATGAGCGAGCGGAGATAATAAAACGTGTGTTTGTATTGTGGAGAAATACACGTGTGCCTCTACGTAGTGAGATTTTTTTGTTAATAATCACTGAACCATCACAAGGCTTTTAGTAGAAGAAAAATTGTAATAAAAACAAACCGAAATGAAACTTTGTATAATAATTTTTAGATTAACGTATGAAGCTTATCTCGTTATTATAGGAGTATATAATTATATCCATTATTTATCGTCAATATTACTATAAAGATACTTCAAATATAAAATTTCAAGCTTGTGAATCTCGCCCCCTCCCTCTCTCTTAGTTTCTCATCGACCTATTTTTCTGCTCCTTCACAATAATCGTGCGCAGCTGTGCAAAGAAGCTCATTTAAAGAGCTCGTCGTCTTTGCTGACGTTTTTTGGAATTCCCTTTTCAAAGATTCACTCGTTTAGCTCGACTATAACGGAGGCAAATAGATCGATTTCCCGGTTGAATAAGCACGAAACAATTAGCTCGAATGTCTTCGAAAAGGAAAACTTGGTTAAGAGAATATAATTGATCGCGCTTGAGAAATTACGTGCTCATGCAAAAATCATCATTGACAGAGTCGAAAGTTCGGCTGTACCCTGAACAGATTTTCCGTTGGACTTACAATCCCTCTGATAAGAAAATGCTACGTAGTAGTTTCATCAGTGAAGGCAAATCAAAGTGTTCTGTTTCTTTTTTTGTATTATCCGTTTTAAATAAGTTATCTCCGCGCGATAATACGTTCAAGTGTAATTATGGTTAAAATTACAGTACAAGACAAGTTTTTTTAATTTCTGCTAAGTAGTTGTTTCTGATCAAAACATCCTTTTATTTACTATTTTTTGATGGTTTCATTCTTGTTGAAATTACACAAGGCGTGCAGAAGACAATGGCTCGTAGAAAAATGAGAAGGTTACTTAATGCACCGACACGTTTTATTTTTATTGTGCTTTAATTATCCACCTCTAACAGCGTGTCGAAATTGTAACAGGAAGTACGTCACGTTGAAAGAAAAACATCAATGACAGGTCGAATGTTTTGTTGTGCTTTTAAATGATGTATACGAAGAAAACGATTTACCGAAAGATACTATTCTCTCTACTGACAATGTTAGCAAAATTTTAAAACAGAAAAGTAATACGAATTTTCCTCTTATTTTATGACTATTATGCTCCTCCGCTAGTAGAAAATATAGTACCTTTTAATAAACCGTTTTCTCTTGGGAAAAATTCTGAGTAATTGAAATGAAAATGTCTTGTTTCAAATGAGAAAAAGTGCAATACCTTTGGTCGCTCCTTGGCCTTGGCAAGCTCGGTCTCGAGGTAGGTCCTGACTCCAACTTTGCAGTCCATCACGCAGGGCTGCTCGAATTCGCCCAGGAGATCCTGGAGCTGCAAGTACGAGGCTACTATCGTGCCCTTGTCGATCTCCTCCTTTTCGTTGGACGATTCTTTGTTGTTCGCCACCTCGGCCAGGTTGTTCGTTTCCGTTTTAACTCGCTCCTGCAAATGGTCAATAAGAAAAACCATGAGTTTCGTTACTTTGCGGCTTCTTTTGGAAGGACGGTCTATCGTCGCGGCTGTGACACTCTTTTCCAACGTTCTCAAAAGCATTTATCAACTTTAAAAATTTGATCATTCACCACTAAACGTTTCAGCAGAAAAAAATTTAAACAACAAAACGACTTCCGATACTACAAGGACGCTAACAACACTGCAAAGCCATCAATTAAACGCTCGTTAGCCATTCCCATTTGCACGCGCGTTCTTACATGCTCGTCTCACACGCAGCCTTGAACCCTCCGTGTCCAGCTAGACCATCCGACTAATTCGGAATTCCAATCACGGCTAAGACAACGCCTCTCTTACCTCGCACTCCCTGACGTCGAGCACGCCCTTGTACTCAGGCACGTAGGGCCTGAGCACGTCGTGCATCAGCAACCGGAAGCAGGCCTCCTCCTGAGGGCAGAGCTTCTTCAGGATCGTGCCGGGCATCGGGCCAGCCCGAAAGTTACCTTGGTGACCAGCAAGTTGGACCTAGACAAGGGATGAGATTGGTTAGTTCAGTTTGAGGATTATTGGGTAAGCTTGCGTTGAGAGATGATGGTGGGAGGAATTAGCTGAGTGAAGAACGTGAAAAGAGTATGGGAGGAGGTGAGTGGTTTGTTGTTGGTCTACGGTGCACCGAACATGTTCGGCAGATTTTGTAGTTGGAGAAATAATGTGGATAATGAAGATGAGATTGAATTAGTTTGTAACTTACCCATGGGTATCGTTGCTTTTTGTACGTTTGGAAGAACGGCGTCCAATGAACTATGTTCCTTAATTTCCTCCATCCTGAAGTCTGTAACAGCATGAAAAATATGATTGGAGATTAGATGGTGTTCAACAATTTTTATGAGTATATGCCTCACAGAATTTTATGGATTTATAACAGGTGTAAGTTTCTTTTATACGATTTTAAAAGCTTAGACGGGATCGGTGGAAATTTTCAATAATGATTTCTCACACGCCAGAAAAACTTGTCTTAATTCATCATAACGAGTTTATCGAAAGTCAGTATGGATAAACAGGTTTCTACAACGAAATTCCTTTTTTTTTTCAAGAGCATCCTAAATATTAGACTTTAATCTCTTAGAATTTATCTGTTTTACCAGTAGATAACAAACTTAATGGACTGATAACTTCAAAATTTATCTTTACTTTCCGCGATAAAGATTTCTTTTAAGTTCAAAGTTGCCTTTTAACCGAAACGCTTTCGCAATTTCCTCTTCACGGAAGATAAAAATCGACACCAGAAATAAAAACTGTTCAACGTCTGCGTCATGAAAACTCTAAAGCCTACAAAAACAATGCCCCATCCCTACTTAACAATCGCACTAATCATCCCTTCCGCACAAAAACTCGAAGATGCCCACCTTAACGACCACCGGCCTGTTCTCGATCTCCTCGTCATCCGTAATCTTCTCCCCCTTAAAGCTCTGATCCGAGTCCCACTCTGAGCTGAGATCATCACCGCTGGGCTCGCTCCACTCGACATTATTCCCAATAAACTGTGGCACATCGAGCAGCTCCAGATACTGTCTATAACCAGGCGCGTCACCACAATTCCTCAAATTCTTAGCTTGCTCATCCTCTGCGACATCAGCGTTCCGCTGGTTCCGAGGAGGCTGGTGCGCAGGGCAAATCGGCGACGGACTCCGGGACGAGGAGGAAGATCGTCGACAACTCGCCGCATCTAAAGTCAGCCTGCGCGAATTTCGCCTGACTCGACTCCTCGCTATCTTCTTCTGACGCGATAAGTGACCACAGTGGCCAGTCAGCTTCTTCGACTCGCAGTTGTTGTTGATCTGACTGCTACTGTTATTGTTCGTCTCGGCGTCGAGTTCTTCGTCGCAGAAGCTCGCGCGCGTGTAGACTATCTTCGGGATCACCCGCTCACAAGTTATGTCCTGCATTTTGACTCACTTTTCCACTCGTCAAGGATACAATTTGCTCTTTCGATCGGCTTGGGTGAAGCCGATGTGCTTGGTTAAAAAAGAGCTCGCTCTCCTCAGAAATTAACGAGTCGAAATTTATGGCGCAACCTCGAGAGCTCCAAACAAACTCGTCCCGCTCGGCGTCGCTTATGCTTATTTTTCTTCAAATCGAAAAAATTCGCTCGCTCCGCAGCCGTCCTTAATTCTTCAATGCCTCGCGCTCCGCTGGAAAGTGTATACGCATGAGAGGCGCATTTGCATTCCAGGCAGGCGGCAGGCTCGAAATTCCGCTCGGCCGATTATTTACCGCTTGATAAGCGATCGGTTCCTCTTCTTCACTTTCTCTCTCTGGCTTTCTCCTTCTCTTCTTCTGGCCCGCCTCGAAGACACTTTTTTCTCTCTCTCTCTGTATTATATTTCTTCGTTTTTGTTTCTCTTTATCGAACCTCGAGCCACTCGCGATTTTTGACAGCGCATCAACTTTATCGGCTTCTCTCCGTTCTCTCGTAATACCAGCCACGTTTTAGAAGATTAGGAACATTTGAATATTCCAGAAAGGAGTATTATCGCCGAGGCGCGCTCTTTCGCCTCGGAAAGATATAGAAAACCTCGCGGGCTCGGCTCTGTTTACCCGACGAATTCTCGTCTCGACGGCTCGTCCCACTGGTCAGCATTCTCTCAGCTCGAAGACTGTCTCTCTCTCTACGCTCGTCCCATCGAAATATGTCGTGCACGCGAAAAACGCCTCGCTGCTGACCTTCGCTCGTGAGAGCGCCGCGCGTTCCACTGCACTTCTGGCGCACCGAAAACTCGCCGATTCCACTAGCCGATCAGCTCTCCTTTTATCCAATATTGCACTGAGTTAACTGCGTGTCTTCACTAAGGATAACTCGAAACGAAGCTTCCACTCGTCAAATGTCTCCTTCGGAATGAATGAATACTCAGTCTCTGTCGTGCGAGAGCAGCGCAGTCTCGGGCGCGTGATCGCGCTGTCGCGCGGGGCTGCAGACTGATCGGGCCGCGGCGTCCGACTGGAGTACACGAGACATATGCAGCCGCTCTATAGGCACGGCTGGCGCGCTTCTTCTGCGCGCGCGCTTGCCCCCTACTGCTACTTATGCGCGCTCGCTCGCTCGCTGCTCTCGCCCACCACCCGCACAAGCAGCAGCCGCGCGCCAGCCGGGATGTATGGAAAGCGATCGCGGCTGTGCCAGATTTTTATTCGCTGCGATGAGAGAAAGAGGGGCCCCTCTTGCTATGACGCGCGCTGCAGACGAAAATTTCGTACGCGAGCTGTGTGCACATTATACGTTTCGGGGAATGAACTCTCTGCGGCACACGCGCGTGCGGCTTCTGACTGCTAAGTGGGAAGAGCTAGCCGGCTGTAAGGGGCTGACGTTGAGGATGTGGATGCGGACGGCGGCTCTCTGCGTGTCGTCGGTCACGGAGCGCGTCATTTCTTGGATGTAAGAAGTCGGCTGTGGATATATGTGGGGAAGGCAGGAGGATTGTTGATGTGGGATGGATGCTGGAAAAAGGATTGATTGGGGAGATGCGGATGGTTTGGGAAGCGAGAGAGTAGGTACGGTTCGGACGTAATTTTGACAAGTGTTTTGGGATGCCGAAGTATGAATAAGTAACGGCAGGGGTTCGGTGCTTTGAACTTCTCGTATTTTGTGGACGGTTTTAGTACTGTTTCTGGTAATATGTATCTTTGAAAAATAAGTTTAATTTTGAATGTTGATAATCTAATTAAGAAGAGTCGTAAATTAAGTTTCGAAAAAGAGAAAATATTATTTAAAGAAACAAGATTTCATTTGCTTTTTCGGAATAAAATAAATGTCAAACCGGTCCAAAAGTTACGTAATATAAAAGTTAAATGCATTAAAAATTGTGAAAACATATTGGAAAAAAATTACTGTATTTTTGTTGCTCCGTTTTAATCCAACAGTACTTTAGATGGCATTGATATATTTTGATTCCGAGAAAAGCCAATGAAAACTTCCCTTTCCAGTTTTCTTCTCTCTTTTTAAATCTTAATTAAGTGTTTTTGTTTAAAATCAAAACAATATTTCTTTTTTTTTCCTAACTATAGAGTCTAAGTAATTAATTTAAGAGCATAAGTAAGGCCTATGTAATTTTCTATTACGGTTTTTTCATATTTTGGAAAATTTATAATATATTCTAAAGTTTAAACCAAGTCCGTGACCCGGAGGTAGCATCGCACTCTCCTTGTAAGTAGACTAGCCCCGGATAGCAACGTTCTTTCTAATCGTAGATACAATGTTAGAAATCAGGTCGTTTGTGAGAAGGTTTTAGAAACAGCTGCATGCCATTTCAACGAGATGGCTAGTAAGTAACTTGCTGCCATCTAAAGAACGCTTTGTTTGACCTATAAACGATGGCTCACTAGATCCAGTTTAATTGTATTAATGCTGAAGTGGATTGATTAAGAATAGGCGATTGAATAGAACTACAGTGTGCACGTTCAAGCAGAGTCCGTTAACCCCGACTAAAATCGTAGATAAAAAGCTGCATAAAGTCCAAGGCAAAAAAAGATGTTTTAGCGCATTTAGTAAAATAAGGAAAGCGCGACTTGACAGTTGGAAGAGACTGAGTCAGAATTTTTCTGGAGAAAATATTTCTAGAATTCCGCGGAACGAGTAATTAAAACCTAAATCGCTTCGGCTAAAAACTGTTATTCGGAAGGTGAAAAGAGCACATATCAGGAATACATCCTGCGGGTTATATTTAGAAACGCTGATTAAACGTATTTCTTTTTACGTCAATGGATTACAAAGGGGTTATGCATTTTGATATTTCTCAACTGCGCGTTTTTCATTTTCTACGATCCAGGTTTGAATTACTAAGCTAAGTAATTAAATAATTGTTTGCGATCTTTTTACGATTAAAAATTGAATAAGAAATGATAAAAATGTATGAATTGAACATAAAAATACAATTATTATTTTTATAAATGTTGAAAAGAGATTGGTGAAAAATTTAAAAACCTATATTGTCAAACAAAAATTTAATTCATATAAATATTAAATTATAGTATAAAAATGATATAGAAATGATCACGCTATCAAAGTTATCATACTCGGGATTCCCCTGGAAAAATTTAGGACAATTATTTTGGAATTGCGGATGACTGTCATATCCACAATCATTAACAAGATAAATCCGACGATGTAATAATTTTGCTCATTCAAACGTAATGGTAGCGAATTCAACTACGATCTTATACGTATTAACTAATTTTATTAATTTGTATAAAAGAAAAATAAATTTAATACATAAATTTCTTTCTGTTACGTGCTAAATGACGTGCATAATACTATATACGCCATTTATTACCCGTTTAAACATTACATTCTACAAAGCAATTTTCGGCAATTCTCTTTCCACGACGTTTACGGAAATCCACTTCAACTTCACACTATGCCACACAGTTACAAGCAGCCAACCGATTCCGCGTCCGCCTAATTCCGTAAACATTAGCTATTTACGGATATCGGCCGAAGCTTCACGGCTGGCATTCTCAAATAAAAAGAACGGCACGAAAAACACCATCAGAATTCCGGATTCCTTTCGGCCGCTCGGAGAAAAAGGAGCCGATGACGCGAACGCCCGACGATTATGTTACACGTGCCTGCTGCTCTCGCTACGTCTGCCGATCTAACCGATTTACTACGCGCCGCTCGCGCATCTCACCTTCGTCGTTTCGTGTTGCCTCTTCTTTTTCACTCGGGCTTTCGGCTGGATAAGTTTGTGGCATTGGATGGTTTTGTTTCGGGCGAAGGACTCGCGAAGTCGGGTTTATTAAGCGATAGATTGTCGCGTTTGGCCTTGGGTTTCGAGGTTGAAGTGAGAGTTTCTAAGTTTGCGAAAAATTTGGTAGGTTTTTTGAGGATTTTAAGAGGGAATTCGCGTTTTTGTGGGGAATTTGAGGAGTGTTTTTTGAATTGACGATTGGAATTTTGAAATAATAATTGTTGGTTACTATTTACATTAAATTTGAATATAAGTTGCTTATTATAAAAATAACGATTAAAATTGCGTGAATAAATGAATATTTTTATTTATTTTAATAATAGAAAGCAGCTAGTTAAATATTTTACTGGCAGTATAGACAATAATATAAATAATGTTACTCATAAAAATAAAAATTTACTTCGTACGGAAAAAGTAACATCTTAACAAATTTTTATTTTTAAAATTTCAGTGTAGAATCTCACACAATATATATGAGCATAATCATAAACCGTAAAGAAGGAATTAATTTTTTATACGTATCTAACATTTAAGCCAAAAATGTTAATCAATCACTCGCCAAATGAAACAAATCTAAGGGAATAATTTAATGATAACGTATATTTCATGCGATGTACGCATTTTTTATTTTCCGTATTAATTGATTTTATGGCCTGAGTCAGCGCGCACGTTTAACGTTTAACATTTTTACGCTCAATTACCTACATCTCTTTTATAAGGTTTCATTGAACCTCGCGTATCTGAGCACACTTACAAAATTTTTCTCGCCTTTCCTCGTATACCCCAATATTAACTCGTAAAAAAATTACCAAGAACCAAAAAAACTCACGAAAACGTCCGAGCCATCAAAACCTAATCACAACACCCAACCAATTTCCCACCTATAAAAAACCTAAAAAAATCCACGTGGCAAATTAAGCAAACGGCATTGAACCCTCAACTCATTCGTTATCATCGCTCTCCATTGTTTAAAGAAAAACGATCGCTCGGCGCATCGACTATTTATAACCGGCAAAGGTAAACCGTAATAATCGAGGCGCAAGTGGATTTTCGCGGCGTCACCGGTAGAAGGAGGCGGCGAATTATGCAATGCAGGCGCAAAGGTTACGCGTCTACGCGCCGATACACACGTACTTATATAATTGTACAGTACCGTCGCGCTGTCTGACGTGCGCCGTGATGCGCGGATGCCTCCCCGGTTTTCTTTCGATGCACACGCAAGTATTTTGAAATTCCGCGCCGCAGTCATCATCAGTCTGTGTCTATAGTCTGAAATTCCTAAGCGATCGTGAGTGCGCATATTTTTTTTTGGAGGGTTACGAGGAATGAGTGGAGGAAAATAATTGCATGGGTTTGTCGGAGAGGGTTTAGATAGATTGAGTTACGAGTGCGCGGACGGCAGTGCGAATTGCTTGAGTGCGTTGGATTATGGTTTTATTAGGTTGTCAGCGGAGGGGTCACTTCTGCGCGCTTGTCAATTTGCGCTCGTTGAGGTTTTTATTTTATTAGATGGGGCTTGGGGTTTGATAGTAATTTTATAGTGTGCGGCTGAATTTTTTGAAATGGATTGTATTTGTAAAAGACGTGGATTCGTTTTGTATAAATGATTTTACAGCGTAATAAAGTAGTAGGTATAAACCGTTTCGTCATTAAATATGACGACATTGCAACGAAAACTGATTCCCGATCATTAAAAACAAAAGTCTCTCATCAAACTTATTATTGTTTGTAGAAATTACGAATATAAACTAAACAGTCACAGGTGATTCATCATTAATAAAAAAAAACACGGTTAAAATAGGAAATGTTATCACCTCAAAGTTTGACGACACCATTACGACGGAAAAAAAAAGAAGGTGATGCTTAATTATCAACAACAAGATTCGCACGTAACAGCTTACGTGTGCCTTCTATTTTTTGCAATTGTCCGTAAAGGCGCCGCGAGTTTACAGAGAACCGCATCCATCGATCGCTTTCTTTCTCCTTCGATATAATAAATTACTCATCGTTGTTTTTTTCATATAAAGACCGGCCGGTGGTTTTGTTATTACTCCGCTGACGTTTATCTTTCTTTTTTCCTTTCTGTAAAGAGGAAAAAAAGAAAGGAAAAGCTAAACAAAAGGTCTCGATGCTCGTCATCGATTTCTTTCATTCATTGTATTACTAATGGCTTTTCGATAAAGCTTTATCGAAATTGCTCATCCATATACTTAGGTGTGCTCGAACTTTTTTAATGTAGTTGTGACGATGGTGCAGTTTTTTAATAATGTATATCGATGCGATCGCATTTCGATCTAGCTAAATCGCACATAAAAACGATCACTGAATAATTCGATTTGAAGTAAGGTCGAAAAAGAGTATTGATTCACGACTGACGCAATGTTAGGCCTATACACTTCAATAGCATTCGCCCATCTCGTATAATTAACGGCTTTATCGTCATCGTGCGTTACTAGAAAATCGATAAAAATCTCTTGTACGGTAGACAAGAATGTAGTACTAAACTCTGCTTTTTATCAAAGCAGAAAATTTACCAAAAGTCGAGCTAGTAAATTAATAAGGGAATCACGATGAGTTAGACAATTAAAACAATCATCTCTCATTTCCTGGTTACGAGATTATCAAATCTAAGTGTCGACTCACGATTCAGCATAAAGCAATCCCGGCAAATCATCGTTAATAATGCAAATGTAAACAAACTTTCGGAACAAGTGATAGTCAGATGCGAGGAAGCAGCCGGCGGACTTTACACGAAGCGCGGCTACTACGTAGATTCATTGTCATTCATAAATTCTCGGACCTGTGGTTTATACGGTAGGCGATAAAAAAAACCCATTGTGACTCGAGCCTCGGATGCGGCGACGATAATATCTCGGTCATTGGAAATTTAAAAGGATAACTTTCTTGTCTGGTTTCTAAGTTTCTTTTATGTGCGCAAAAGAAAATCTTTAGATAATGTTTGATAGTGGGAAATTATAATGGTGACGATTTGAATAGTGTTAACAATTTTAAATAAAGTTTGTATAGTGAGTGATTGCAAGTGACGTGTATTAGAGGAAATTCTATACACGAATGTTTTTATGGTTTTTAAAAATTTTTTTATTTACCGAATCGATGGAAAAATATTAGTTTAATTTGAAATGCATTGTAATACTAATGCGTATTTTCTATTTATAGGATTATTAGTATTTACGTAAGAATTTACAGAAATATTATCTTAACGTTCAATACAATATATACTTAAAATAATATTCAGCAGTGTCGTATAGAAGAAATGCATTTGAATTATTAATAAATCTTCTGTTTCTAATATTTTTAACATTGTATAATTATTTTTATTAAGTAATCTTTAAACAAATAGAAACGTCGTAATAGGTATTCTTTGATATACTTCAAAAGAAGATCTTACAAATAGAGTAGATTTACTTATCAGACGTCACGAAAACGAATTTGTCTATCTTCAAATACAACGTATTATTAGAAATAAGTAGGTATCATTTTCGAAGCACTTTGTTTCAAATTACTAATGTGAAATCATCAGAATAACCGGAAACTTTAAATTTCTTGATTACATTTAAGAGATTTAATTATTAGATCTCACCAACCATGACTTTAGCTTTTTGATTTACAACTTTTATTCGCAACCACCCAATTCTTTTCGCAGTACTATTATTCATTAAAAAAAATGAATATTCCGTATTTTATTCAAGCTGAATATAATTAAATATATTAACTAAAGCCAGCCATCGAGCCTCACTTCATTTAAGTCCGCTCACAGTACCCTGCACTCCAGAAAACGTGAACTAAATTTACGTTGCATGAAAACTGATTACGTAAAAAAAAAAGACGTTCAGAAGAAGAATCGCTTCTACGTCGGCTCGAGCAAACAACATAACGCAACGCTACTTCTTATCGTGTGTGCCGGCGGTTAAATAGTCACTCTTTATCGTCTCTGTGTTTATTTGGCTTTCGCGCGTTTGTCTTGTCTTTTTTTTTCTTCTTGTCATTGCTTTTACGCTGCCATATACGTGTTTAATTGGTCGGCATACAGATTAGTGCTGCTTAATTTAGAATTATTGAGAATCGCTTAGAAAAAAAGATAAGCGTTATTTATTTAGATTAAGACAAGTGATGGATTAAGCGATTTTTTCTTTTCATGCAAGGATTCACATTTACAATTTGGAAACTAGTGATCGAATTAATTTTTTAATTATGACTAATTTCAATTGAGCAGTATTTGGCATAATTCAAAGATTATCTTAATTTTACAGCTATAAACTATAAATAAAGGGTATTACATTTTAAAGCTTATTTTTTGTGACTATCTGAAAAAATATAACTCTGCGATTACTTTCTGGGTGTGTAAGCTTGTAATCTAGAGTTTTCTCAACCTGACAACGTTAATGGCCGTGTACTAAATTTTTCCATCCGTTAAATAGATCATTTTTGTCTCAAGATAAAAACACTTATCTTTATAATAATTACAGAAGATTAAGCATCCATCACGCCTCTTAAACTTAATCGCGAGGTCAAAATTCGTGATTTACAATAGCTTCTGTTTATCAGGTAAATCTCACATTTAACGAAGCACATAACTAAATCTCAAATTTATATAAAAATTAAAACGATAATAAAAAAAACCATTTATAATCCAAAACCTAGCTCTAACATTTTCCAACTCATAAATTCCTTTCATTCCAATTTCCTTCAGCTCTTGAAACTCGCCACAACCCCGACCTCCTCGGCAACCTCTCAATCGTTTTATTTTTCATTCCAATCACAATCTAAACCCATCAATACACCAATCCCCGGCAATTCCATTATCAGGCCAGAATCATGCACCGACTAACTCCTCAAACCAAACCAGCACGCCGGCAAAACGTGAAACTAAACCTATATTCACAATGATCCTCTCATCGCTCGCGAATCTAGCTCATGCATCTCGTGCAATTATGTACCGTCGCTGCAGCCACTTCAGCGATCTGTTGATGTTACGAGCTTGGCGCACGTGCGAACATCAAAAGCCAATATACCAGGAATCGCGCGCAGCTTCTTTTATCTCTCCTCTAGAGTCTGCGGGTAATTCGACAAACTGGGTAATTTGCATGCCAATGATTCCTGCGCCGCGCGCTTCCTGTTCTCGTAATTTCCGGCCTGCAGGCCATTGTTTTTTTTTTTTGCGCGCGCGCGAGCCGCACGTGGCCTGGTTACAGCGCAAAGTCTTGACGTGGACTGGATGAGTTTCGCTTTGCGGATCGATTTCCCTTTTATTTAGTGACGTGGGAGAGTGATGAGGTTCTTTGGTTTTTTTCGCTGGTGCTGCATTGCGGTTAGTTTTTTTTTAGGTTTTAATGAGTGGATTATATGCGGTGAGGATTATTTTAAGATTCTTTTTAAGTAATAGGAGAGATGGGAATGAAAGTTGTATTTTTATTGAACTATTTATATTTTTTTATAGTCTGCATGTTAATCAGTTGCACCTACGCAATCTTTGCATACTTATTAATTGTAAGTGTTTCCTTAACACCGCGTTATGACGCTTAAGCTCGCATGCACTTTTATTAACTGATAAGAAAAGTCTGAAATTCCGGCCTTTCCCGATTCCATAATAAACGGATGAAAACCACAGCACCGTTTCAGCCAAGACGTCAGCGCAAAAGAAAGGTGAACATTTTTATTACCTCATTTCTAATGTATATGCGCTTTAGCCTCTTTAAATTTAATGGCCGCGACGTTTAATTTTAATTGCAGGCCAGCTCGTATTCTCTAAAACGAATTATACAAGAGTTACAACACGCCTAACTATAGTCCGAGCTGTAACTGCGTCAGTTTCGTGTGTGTATAGGATAAAGGTTACCGGTGACGTTGTTTCGATATAATTTTAAACGGTATATCTTAGCCGACTGTCAAGATAGTCGAAAAAGGGAATATTTTCCTTTCGTTGCCCGAGTGTCGGGCGGCGTGGCTTTTATGACGGTTATTAAGAGAATCAAATACTCTTTGTGTGTGCTCAGAGATTAAATGTGTTCCTTACTTCTACGGTGTGTAACTTGAAATGTAAAAATTTCATAATTTTTCTGAATCATTATCTGTAACAATCGACTATTAATCAATAATTTTTGTTAAAACTAACTACTCTACCAATCTTTCAATAAATAGTTTGACCGTAACGAACAAACTAAATTGTACATCACAAACCACCTACAAAAATAGATCTTCCTGCCGAAATTTTTTAGCAAAACAGCTCGCAACAATAAAAGAATCATAGGAAAATCCCAAGCGAACGGGAACAATGTACTACCCCAACCGTCGGAGAAAAAAAAAAGGTTCGCTGCAAGATCGAGCCTCCGGTCTGGCCTCTTTTTTTTCTCCATACGCTAGTAGAGCGCGCAGAGACCGCGTGCTCGCGATAAATGGAATTTTGCATAAATTTCAATATCGGCGGCGTTTCGCGGATTAGCATTGACGTAGGGACCCCGGAGAAGGCCCGCCGCGGCTATGGTAAGAGCGCACCGAGCGCTCTGGTTTTTCATTTTTTTTTTTTTTACCTCTGCGCACTTTGTTGTCGCACGCATTGGCTGATGCGGTTAGCTGAGTTGGAGAGGAATTGTGAGGTAGTGGTTGAATAGAAAATCAAATAGAAGTTAATTAGGTTTTTACTAGGTTGACTTCTTGTTAACTTGGTTGAGGCAACTAGTTGGGCCCAAATTAAGATTTAGTTGTACCTTATGGATTTTTAAATATTATACTTGGCTGTTATTAAATTTTTAAGTGGATAAGTAGGAAAGTTGGGGAATGGCTGTAGATTATTACTGAAAATAATTTAGGGAAAAGAATGGTATGGAAAGTTAATATTGGTTACATTTACAATTTACCTTAAATTTTAATTCAAAATTTATTAATATGAATTCACGTTTTTTTCTTCTTTTTTCTGTACAAAAATTTTAAAAAGAAGATTTTAAAAAGGAGAATTCGTAAACTTTAGTTTTTGAAACTTCGTTTTTCAGTTGAGAAACGTAAGTAAACCTTATTATAATACATCAAAAGTAATTAAATTCTAGCTACACGTGTTTGAACTTTGAATATTTTTTATTTAAAAACTTCTTATAACATAAATATAGTAATTATTTAAAAAAAATGTAATCATTAAAATCCAATTATTAGGTATAAGATAAAGCATTAGGTCATAACCAAAATGAACCATGACAAATTCTAGGCCAGTTTTTTTCGTTATTAAAAGAAATTTGTGGTTTAAACAAAGAAAAATACAGGTTTCCGTGTTTCGAAGAAATCCATTTGGGGTTAGTTTTTATATAATGCAATCCCATGCCGAATAAAAGCATTCTGTCATTTTCGATCATTAAATGTTAATACTACATTGTATAGTAAGCCTGAGATATACATATTAGCATCTAGACAGTTTTCCTGGTCAAAGGTGGGCAAAAACGCAATTATTTTTTGTCAAACGGTGAAATCGTTTCAGTGACACACACTTTTCGCTTGATTCGCGTCAGTTTTTACGTCATGATAAAGTAATTATTTAGATTTCAAAATATGCATCTCATCAGCAATCAACTATGGAATGATCCAATTAAAACTGAAAACACTGTTTGAGTTCGGTTTTCTAAGCTTCAAAATTATCGTTAATACTAAATTTTTTTTAAAATTTTTTACAAATGATGTAATTTAACAATTTTCTCATTAACGCAATTCTCACTCTTAAGAAAAAAGAAGCACTCAAATAAGGCTCGGAAAAAAATTCTTTTAAAAAAGCCTAATTGACAATTCAGCGGTAATTGAACGCCTCCAATTGAAAAAGACGCATCTCCTCCAAGATCACTCACCGACAGCGTGTCTCTCTAAATTGAAAGCGTCAAATCGAGATCGCAGCCTCTAGCTATTCAGATTCTTTTTCCCGTAACAAACCAACATTACCAGCGATTGAATTATTAAACGAACGTTCCCACCAACTGCGTCATCCTTTAAGATCTCCTCTCGCGTGGATCCCGCATTTACACGCGACGGCCTGTCGGCGCGTATCATCGCCTCAAATACACAGAGCAGACCGGCATTGTAGACGTTCTCTCTCCTTTTCCCTCTCATCGCCGATCTCTTTGATACGATTATAAGCACGCTCCGGCGACTTCTTCTCGTTAGCGCAATAATGTAACGGCGCGATTATTCATCCGAGCCAAGTGCGAGTTTGTGCGTCAGAGAAAGAGAGCGATTAATTAGCGCGATCCTCGGGCGGCGTCGTTTATTTTTTTTTATTGTGAAGAAAAAAAGAGCGAATCCGTCACCTCCGCGGCGAATCATCTCGAGGAGCGAATCACTATGCCCCTGCTCAAATGGCTTTTTAATTTTGTTATTCGTTTTACGGATAAACGAATTTACGGGCGAGGACCGTGAGATGCACACGCGCCGCTGGACTGACGCACGGGCTGACGCTTGTTGTCAAGTTGCCGAAATTTCAACACCGGGGAAGACACTTGATGTAAGAGGGAATGATAGTGTTGTAAGGAGATATGAGCTTTTTGACGTTTGAGGTTAATGGAGAAGTTTGGGGGGTACTGAGCGTGCTGACTGTTGGTGTGGGGATTTTTTGATAGAATTTTTTGGTATAATAATACCACACATACATATATTTTTATAGAAACTCGTGCAAAAAAAATTTACCATATCTGAAATATCGAAAATACTTTGGGCGATACATGGAGGAACTATTTATTTATAAGTTTAATGTCATTAAATGTTTCGTCAATATATCGCCACGAGACATATATATTTTTATATATATTTTTGAATTTCCAAATCATGGTATGGATGATTCATTCTTGGTCTTTAGACCAAGTCCATTTTTAGATATTTTCAAGAAAATGCAGTAATGCAACTAGCTAATGTTATAATTACATAAATAGTATTTTGACAGAACAAAATTTGAGAATAACTAAGTTTGTAATGTTGAAATTCCAGAAATATATACTTATTTTTTAGGTAAAAAAGACTGTTTTTCAAAATGGACTTGGCTTCCTTTGGCACTGAGCCCTCCATATATATGTGACATAGTGCGAATATGTGTGCGATATATTGGATTCGTCCCGTGGCGATATTTTGGCGAAATATTAAATTTTATTGGATCAACATGGAAATAGTTCGGCCATCGATACCCAATGTATTGCCCAATATATTTACTTTTGATATTTCGGCAATGGTAAATTTTTTTTGCTCGGGAATAAATATTGATTTCTTACGGGTGTGACTATTCACGAGTAAGTAATTGATATCTGAATACATATGAGGCAATTAGCATGCCGTGGCAACAAAACCGTTGATTAACCTGGCACTTACGTACGTTGCGTTCGTTATTTTCTCACAAACAATTAAGTAATTAGAAACTTTGACTCACATATAATTGTTATCCGAATCATAATTAAATAAATTGTCACAACCTATTACCTCTCCTTTAAAAAGCCCTCCAGCGTCACAGCGTCAACATAATTGACAAGCCGGCAATTTCAAGCCCCCCATAATCGGCGAAAACATAAAGAAACAATAAATTAAAATCATCGAAATGACATTGATCCAATACATCGTCTGAAAAATCGCTGACAGGGCAATAACACTTTTTCAAGCGACACTTTCACGTCGCGGCAACGCGCGTCAATCTCGATCGGCCGAGGCATTTTGGAAAGTGCGAGCGCGCAGAGCGACTTCCTTCGTCCGAAAAAGGCACCGTTAAACGACGCGAGAGAGGCGAAATTGGGCCGCTGTCCGGCGAAAATTAATTTTCTACAAGTTGCTGGAGAGGAAAGATGACCTTTTCTCGAGAAACTCGAACGAGTTTAATGAGAGCGGAGAGTAGCGTTTCTTTAAGTAATCGGCGATCAATTTTTTATTGGGGTGAATCGAAAACGTTCAATTTGCATTTGCGCGTGTGGATCTGCAAAAAAATTCAATGCACGCAGTTTATTAATTGCTCCGGTCTCGCGTGCAACTACGCTCATTCCTGTTTATTTTAAGACTCTATCCTCATTATTTCAAGATATTTAGGTTTTGCAAGACCGTTCAAAGAAATCCACGCGCATCAACATATACATGTACGTCAACGATTGACAAACGCGCATTTAGCATCTCCGGCTTCCGAAAATCGACCTATATATATACACATCGTGCGCAGGAAAGTGCCGTCAAAAAAAAGCAGTTCATCGCACCACTTTCCAGCGGAATATTTCAACAAAAGAATAGGTGCGAACAGAAGGAATATTCCTCGGTACGCGCTGGTACGTGACGCAAAGCGTATCGTGGGAAAACTACCCGCGCCGACGGGGCTGCAAACTTTCCGAAAACCAATGCCACGCGTTATTGACGGTTGCGTTAGTTAGCGGCTCGCTAAGAGATCTAATTGCAAGGAAGACAGAGAGCGGCTCTTCCTTTGTTTATGCGGAGTGTTGGGCGAGCTGGTTATCATAGCTGGCGCGCGCGCGCGCGCGCGATTGATTGGTTATAGATCGGGTACTTTGAGCTATCGTGCGCTTTGGTAATGAATGATTATTTTTAGAAGTTTGTTATCTGTTTGCTAAGTGTTTGAAGTGGATTTGTTTTTTTATATTGCGAAGAGCGAAATTTTTGAGCGCTTCTCGTTGGGAATGTTGATATGCACAGATACTGTTTTTTGATGATGGAGTTTGATATGTGAATGTGCCTGGTATAGGTGAGTAAACATTTTGGGTGTCTTGATTGGGCTGAAAGTGATGAGTGTACCTATTTTTAAGCATTTTGTAAGACTGAACTCGTATTCTGGAATATTATACTTTCAGTTGAAAGTTAATTCATCTTATTAAAGTACAAAGCGATACGGATAAGGAAAAACATTTTATTGAGGTTGAATAATATTGATGTAGTTTCATGAATACGCATGTAGGGATTGATATGGATTTTTAATTAAAAAAAGTGCATCGAATGTTTCATTGTTGTTTAAGCTGAGGAATTCTGGTGCGTACGAACTTTTTATTGGACCTAACAGTTTGATGAAGATTCATGGTTTTATCATCAAGACCAACGAGACCAACAACCAAGAGGTTAATCGACTTCAATTATTTAGCTAAAATAATGGACGTTACTCTGGAGAGATAGAATCACTTAAGAAACTTTTTATTTATAGAAATTATTCATCGAGATTGAAATAGTCAATATACGGCTAGGTGCTAGCTTAAAAATAGTACCCTTTCTCTCTAAAATGATAACCTTTATAGAGGGAATCAAATTACTGTAATACAATCCGAACTATTAAATTATCTAATTATAATAAACGAATAAATTCCGATCAAAAAGCCCAAACTATCCTCCGACTTCAAAGCGAGCTCTGATGCATTCTGAAAAAATATTTTTACAACAAACAAAACCGCGCGATATACCCGCAATCTCCACATTTCACTTTTCTTACCAAACGTTTAAAAATAAAAAAAAATAAAACACGCATCACAGCGAAATACTCCAGAGTCGCTCGGCGTACGCCTTCATTGTTTTGAAGCCAGCCTCATTGCGCTCGCATCTTCGGAGCCTTTTTTTTGCAATTACCGGCACTGTTACGTTATACCTGCCTAATACGTAATTTCTGCACTGCCTGCGCGACGTTTCGTGTGTATAGCTTCGCCAGATAAAGCCACGACGGCATTTTCTTTCTCCGTTTTAATGGTTGCGCGTAGCTTTTGTCCGCGGACTTTTTTTTTCTCCGCGGCGTGATTTATTATCCGCCCGAGCGACGAGTTTATTTATGCAGTCTAGTTTGGGTTTTTCATTCATCGGCCTCAAGAGATTCTCGATTCGTTTTCGTTGGGAAGTATTTTTTTTCTTTTGCGGGAAAATGGATTTTTGGTTTAGGATTTGTAGTTTTGCGGGTTGGTTTTAGCGTAAGGTTGCGTCGAAGATTTATTGAAATTTCGTATCTATGTCAGTGTAAGAGCTTTAAATCATTGTTATAATATGGTAATTATTCTAATAGAACACCTTGACTAGTTAGTGAGTTAGAATTATGGATTCGTGGAATCTAAGTGTCTCATTTGGTGATAAATCAAAAATATTGACAGAAATAAATTTTGCTCTAATTAAGCAAAATGAAGATAAAAGTATAAGTATTGAAGTTTATTAATGACGGTATCAATGACGTTATAAAATATTTGTGATAACGTAACGAACGTACCTTAAGTTTTGTCAGAATCAAAAATAGTATACACTTTTTTAACAAAATCAGAATGATGCTATTAACTTTAAAAAAATTATAATACTAATATAAAGTACTATATAAATGGTATAAACATAAAGCATAAAATGAGAGTATAAAAATCAGTTTTAAAACTTTAATATGTACAAACGAAACTTAATCAGAACAAATAATTTATTCAACATCACATCTACTATCATTTTATCAAAACAATTCATCCACAAACCTAAAAATAATTAACTCTATATACTATTGCAAAAACTGTCATTATAATCTCCTAAAAATTGTTAAAAACACCAAAATAACCGACCACAACAAACGAAAAGAAAAAAATTTCACAAAAAACCTGAACACGATCAAAAGGAGCATTCGCAATCAGCCATCGCTCGTATACCGATCCAACACACCGATCTCATAAACATTCCGTGCGCGCAGCCTTGTACATTCGCTGCTGCGCCGCGCGTGTCGAATCAGCTGATTTTACAAACGATCTCGCCGACACTCGCGCGCCGCGTATCGGTCTGTTTTGTAAAACTCGCGCGCTCCCGCGCATCTTCGGCCACATGGGTATCGTACCGACCGATAAGAAGACGTCGTGCGGGCTCTGTGTGTGATGCGGGAGATTTTTTTTTTGAGCGCTGCGAGGTATGCTTATTTAAGAGGATGCCGCGGGAAGATACATAAATTATGTTGGGCGTTTGAGTCTTGTGTGCGCAGTGGATGTTTTATGGAGAGGTTTTTATGTGACTGCTCAAGGATCGCGGATGTTTCTCGCGCTGTCAGGATTTTTATTGTTTTTAAGTGGCGATTGTTTTTTGCGATTTTATTTTAAGGTGATTTTGCTGATTTGAAATGGTTTGTTGAGGATTGTTTTTTTTTTGGTAATTGCGCGCGTAGAAAAGCAAATAGTTTAGTATAATTGTGAAAAATATTTTGGTTTTAATTAGGAAATAAATATTATAAAATATAAATTAAATGTCAATTCAATAACTAGGCTTACTAGTTTTTCCTATAGTAGAGTCTATTTAATTTTCTAATTTTAATTGTAAAATTTTACGAATTATTGTATTGTTTTTATTGTAAGAGTAAAAAGTAAATTTATTGAAAGACTAAAGACTGAAATTGAATGGAATCAGGTTAGTCTATTGTATCGTATTCTTTGTATAATTATAAACAAATATAGTACATAATTAAAATAAAAAAATTTTATATTAAAATCAATTTAGAGCTATATAATCGACACACATATGCACTGGTTACTACACGAGAAATCAAACGCAGATTCACAAAGGTAAGTTTAGCACGGTAAACAAATATTTAAAAAGCGCATTCTTCTAGAAACGTCACATAAATACTGATTAAACAACAAGTAAGAACCATAAATCCGAAACTAAAATTCCTGATCGTTCCTGCTCTAAATACCCCTCACTTAAAAAACTACCTCACTAATGCGATTTTCAAACAGCCTTGGCTCCAAGTAGCCCCTCGCACCTAAATCAACTCCAGCTCGCGCGGAAAAATGTCCGTTAACGTCAATTAATAGCGGCGATTAAACCGTTAAATAAATCCTTTTCCTCCGACTCACGGCTATATAATTGTCCTTCGCGTGATTTCGCATTTCTCGCGCGCCGCGCCCGGAAAAACGCGACTTTTTTCCGTCCGAGCGTATAAAAAAGAGGCAATTTGGCCAGCGGCGGTGGCGGTTTATGGAATAAGCTTGTTCCAGCTTTGCCGTTTACGCAAACCTTCATACATAACGCGCCGGACCCGCCGGCGTGTTCATATTTGTGTTTATACATACTGGAGGAGGTGAGGAAGGTGTTTTTGAAACTATTTTGAGATATGCGTCCTGCGTGAAGTGGGGAATTTATTCCTTTTGGCTATTTTAAAAATCATTTGTTATTTTTTATGTATTCTGTGTTTCTGGATATTTATGAGAGAAGATATTTATAGAATTTCGAAAATTGGTTTTGTAAGCTAATAAGTTAAACTGTTTACCATTTTTATTCTTAATTATTATATAATTTTATGTAATATCGTTTTATTTATGTGACATTTGTTCGGGCCAAAGACAATATGTAAAAGAATCGAGATTTTATGACTAAAATATTAAAAGCGCACGAAAATTTAAAATTCCACGCGCACTTCGTACACAAGATTTATGACTTACTCTCACACTTCGATTTTAATAAGAAACTACTAAAAAAGGCGCGAAAATCCACCCTCCAATTAACTTAATTACGTCCGCGCAGTTAAAGATCCCGCGAAAACGAAACAAAAATAAAAGCAAAAAAAAGCACAGTATCCGAAAATGGCATCGCGGAACAATTAAACCGTGCGCAATAACGATTTGCTCCAATCGGCTAATCGATACGCCGGTGTGCAATCGAAAAGAGCGCGCCGCCGAGCTAATTATCCCAGGTGAATTCGTGTCGCTGTGCGCCGATTTGCGCTGTAGTACGCGAGGGATAATTATCTCGCCGGCAAGCGGTTCTTCTTTCCTGGAAATGAGTATAAGGATGGGAGTTTGGTGGTTTACTTTATGAGAAAGGGTTTGTGTAATTAGAGTGTTTGTTGCGTTTTGTTTAGAAAGGATGGAGTTTGAGGTGGTTAGATTTTTTAGTGTAAATTTGATTAGTGCATTACATGTTTTTTTGTTAAAACTATATTTATTGAAGCATTTTTTGTGTTTTTAATATAATTAATTCAGGTACATGTAGTAATTAATAGATTTGACTGAAGATATTAAATTTTATTGCTTTATGTTTCATAAATTATTGAAATGGAAAAACAAGAGAATCATTCTTGCATCTCATTAGAGAAAAATAAAAACAAAATTTTCTTGTTTACCGATATCACATACTCGAATACCAAGACGAAATTTAAGAAATATCTTCCCACACGAATAAACTATATCTTACACATAATAACGATGTTTTTCAAAATTTACCTTCTCGCCTTCTTCCACCAGTAAACACTGAATCAAAGCGATTTATTTTCGAACATCCACAAAGATTTATTCGAAATAAACAAACCTCATATGTGGGTCAGCATTTTTACAATATCAAACGCCGCAAAAATTTTACGAGGCAATAAAAATTTTCGTACGTGACTCACTCGCACGCATAATCTCTTTGAAAAGGCGCAGCGTCAAAAAAATGTTTTCACAAAAAAATAAAAATCGTTTCGCTTTCGGGACACGCAATTTTAAAATGTCACGGGTGCTCGACATTCAAAAAGCGAAAGACGCGGGAATTGAAATGTAGGGATTAAGCATAAGTATACGGAAGCTCGACGGACGTAAATGCAAATTTACGTCAAAGTTGACGAACAATTACCGATGAGCTTATCTTTATATTAATTTGTGTTAATAAGCCGCAAATACATACAAATTTGGTAATTGATTGTCACTGCGCGCATCTACATTTTTCCGAAAACTCAACCATCTTCATCAACAATACGCCGCCAAAACTTCAAGTACCCCCGAAATCGTCAAGATCAAAAAGCACAAGTCAAGCAAAAAAATTAATAACAGTCCCGAACCCAACGTACAAATTACTGGATCCACGATCCCGATAGCCGAAGCTGTAGGCAAAAATTGTTTCGCCCGTGTAGCTCGTGCGCGTACGGCAAGGATACGTGTTCTCTTCTCTCTTCTGAAGCAGCACTAATGAAACGAGATCGAGAGCTAATTGATGCAGGGGCATTGAGCAACGCGCCGGTTCAGCCGAGGGGGCAGATCGAGCCTGCACCTCGATGGAGAGCTGTAAGGCCGGAGATTTATTTTATAGCTGACGAGCAAAGTTTCGGAGACTTTAAAGGTCTGCTCTTTGCAGTTTTCGAGTAGCTCAAGGATGCGATGTTGGGGCTGGATTGTTAATGTAAATTTTTTTTCTTTTATATGGGATGCGCTTTTGTAATCGGAGATTTATTTTTCGGTTGGGTGATAAAGAGTTACTGATTGTTGTGAAAGGTGGTTGGATCCATTGTTTATTATTGTTATCGAAAATAAGGAGTGCTGTAATTTAGCATTGCGAAATATAAGAAAATAACTAAGGTGGAATATCTGTGAGTCACTGATTTTGATAATTTAAAGGTTCTGACGAAAAAATTACGATTCTCTATAATGGATTCAAAACTAATAATTATTGTGTGATCTTAATAAAAGTAAAAGACTATACTTAATCTGTCAAATTTACATTAAATTTGATTGACAATCGCTATTTGTAAAAAATTTATCCTCCTTTTAAATTCATTTAAAAAATAACTACCAATTTAAAAAATAGATGAGAACACGAAAAAGAAAATAAACCCGTGCTGTAAGAACAAGTGCGGAGAAACAAAAATAAAGAATGACTACAGACGCCGGTTTGATTAATTGGCGGTTAATTGGATTTAAAAACAAGAATAGGATAGCTTTCTTTCGTTGATCTAATTTCAGCTTTTTTTCGGTTGGCTTTTAAATAGTGCGGCATGTAAACTGTTGAGTATGTAAAAAGTGAACATAAAAAAATTCAATTACATGAATTTGAGATTTAATAGCGTAGTGAATTAAATTTGAATGGTTAATTTGTGATACAAATTAGGTTTTGACACTTACGTACATTCATAAAAAATTAAACAGTTTTACTAGTCTAAATTGGATTTCAGATACAGTGAAATGTTAAATCTAAAGGCATAAACCATATTCAATCTTAAAAGTACTTTTATATTTGTGTTCTTTTTTGATTAAAATAAATTGCCAACTATGAATACGTATTTGACTAAAAAAAGAAAAAATGAAGAGATACCATTGATTTTAAAACAATTAACTTGATTCTACTTAATTCACTGTACACACTTAGAATCTAAACAAGGAAGGATTACTAAAGTTTGATACTGGTTTTCCGACGGCTATCTCGATTGCTCGATCGTAAATGACGGGTGCAGCATAGTAATGGCAGGTGTGGCCACAGAAAACACTTTGATGGACGATTGAAGTAAAAAAATAACAGACATTTTAGAGGTTAGATTTGACGTCAATGAACTTACATCAGACAGTTACGTAGTACAATTCAAACAAATTTGTTTCTGTACTTGTGATTATATCACAGGTATCAAATATATAACATAATAAGATTACAAGGATAGCGACACACCTCCGAAAATTTGGTTTTGGGAAGTGACTTCTGGTACCTTAATATGGAATCTAGTATTGATAATTTGTTGCAATACGTTCTTGTATTCAATATAAATGCTAATATTTAGTGTCTATGATGTAAATTTAAGTCCAAATATAAAGAAATATAAATGAAAAAAGTTTTTATCTCAATTTTGGGTCTTATATAAATATTAATCTATTCCAAATATATTAAGCAAGTAATATAATTCTATGCATATTTATTATAATCTATGACTGTTTAACTTTAAAATGGTTCATAAAAATATACTTCTTTTAATTATTTATTATTTTAGAATGTATTTTTATTTTTATATGAATCAAAATTAAAATAATTATTTTTACTATTTATATTTATACACTTTTTAGACACACATTTTAGAAGTAAGAGCTTAGTAGAACCAATAAGCGATGTTGGATTTCATTTTTAGATACTAAAAAATACCTCTGAAAGTTTCACTAAAATTCTTTTTCTGAAGGTGTAACACTATCCTCGTTATTTAGATGGATATTCAATAATAACTTAAAAATTTAAAAAGTTTAAAAAGTTTCAGAATAAGTGCCTATCCCAAAATGTATTTTCACGTTACTATCATTTCAACAAGTCATCCCTATCTACTCATCTGTATTAATACTAATACAGATCAATTGAAAATTTTTCCCTCATCATTAAATTCTCCTCTCCACCCTCTCCAACTCTAACACCGAAATGACGTGAATTCAATATCAACGAGTCAATTACCTTCTTCCGACCAGGTGACGGTTGGCTCTGCTGGTACTTATCAGCTATCCCCAGCAGACAGTCATCACACCTACAGTATCTATTCCCTCCCGAGCCCGAATCGTTCGACAGTAACGAGCTGAAAGTGCTGGCACTTGTCTGACTGTCCATCGAGTCAGTCCTTAGCAAAGTGCTCTTCGGCCTGGCTCGCCGCTGATCATCGGCCAAACGATCCTGCTGACCTTTTTGCTCCTCGCTGACACTGTGCTTTTCCATCTTGGCCAGTAGTAACTGCTCCATTAGGTTCAATGTCGGCGATAGGGGAGCCGAGCTCGTCGCGCACGAGCCTGATTTTGGACAGCGCGGACTGGCGCATCTGCTTTCGCATCTGCTTTCGCCGTCCATTTTTGGGCTTTTCTTGTCGGCAAGATTTTTAATGTCAGTTTAGCGGATTAGGCTGACTTCTGTTGATTTGCTGTTCTGAATGCGGAGGATGCCTTGAATGCAAGGTTTTAGTTACTATCAGTTTTATTAAGTTTTTCTACTAGATATATTTTTTGAAGTAAACAAAAACTATGGTTGCTTTGCTATTTGTTTCCAGTTAAATTTATAATTGCAAATTTTTACATTTTATAAATCAATTTTTATCTCTCAAAAGCAAGCACAGGCATCAACTAGTAACTGAAACCTTCATTCTAAATATAATCGAAAGCCTCGCGCTAAAATCAAAATCACTTTCTCGCGTCCAGGCCCCACGAAGTTCCTGAAAAGAAGAGCCGATTGTTTGTTTTCGCCGAGCGAGGAATTTCAAAGATTTTGTTTGTGGACTCTTTTCTTTCGCCGAGGTGTTGTGCTTCGGAACGATCTAGATGATGAAATGTTACGTGCCTCCTGGATTTGTTGTGAAGTGTATAGTTAAACGTGCGAGGAATTCTTAATAAAAGCGGCGCGGACTTTAGGTGGATGCCAATGGCCAGGAGGCGTTATCATCTTTGCGCTTTGGATCATGAATAATTATCATTACGATAAATAAAGCTAGCAACATTTTCAGCGCTTTGCTGCACGGGGAAACTGAAAAATCCGTGGTTCAAGCGCGTTTCAATTTACGTAGATTTTTTTTACCTTAACTTACTCGAACGGCAACGAATCGTTAATTTCTTTTATACCAACGATTTTATCGTATTAATTAAAACTTTTAGAATCCCCGACAATCCCCGGTCATTAAGAGATTAAATATCTAACGTTTCCCAGCACCGGCGATCTATTTCCGAAGCAAACGCCTACTCTTTCCTCGTCGCCGAAAAAAAAGCCGCGCGAGCTCAACTTTTTATTTTTCAATCCGCGCTCTCATTATCTTCGTGCTCCTGCCAGCTGAACGGCTTTTCGTGCATCACTCGCGTCTGTCCATTGTACACATGCACATACACACACGCTCAGTGATTCGAGACAACGACGCTTCCGTTGACGAAAGCAACGCAACATGCGAGTGGGGGAGCGCGTATAGCAGAAATATATGTACGAGCGCGTCGTCCCTCGTCGATCTGGAAAAGTTTCGGCGCGCGCGTAGCCAGACTCCCGTTCTTCTTGTTGCTCGGGTGAACGACTTTTTTATGGAGGAAACACGGAGGTGTGATTGAGTTTTGAGATTTATTTATAGTTTTTTAGATGTGGCTGATTTCGTTTGGGTGTGCTGGTGTCGTGCAATGGTTCAGTTTTTGGTGCTTGCAGGAAGTTGAATGATGTTTTAATGAAACGGGAGAGGAATGTTTAATAATTGTTAGAAAATTTATGTTTGTTTTGAAGTTAGTTAATGTGTTGAGACATTTTAGATTCCGATAGTTTTTTCTGCGGATACATTTTTTAAAATCTTTACTGACGAGGCGCCACCGAAAATGTAACGTAGAGCATACTGTGCTAGCTGTGCGTATCGTTTGACACTTTGCCAAATTACCCGCCTACTAATCGATAAGCATCAAATTTACAGAAAAATACATTTCCAAACTATATAGAAATGAATTAGCAGTGAAGAATTAATCGGGCACAAAGAATCGATCGATCAATACTCCAACTTACAATCCTCTAAAAAAAAAAATCACCATCCACCCCGACAAATCCATTAGTCCACAAACCCACCAAGCACACCACCTCTCGCCAAGAAAAGAGCCATCAACAAACACTCCTCCTTCCCTCCCCCAGCACAAAAAACTTGAAAAAACCAACCCGGCACACTGGTCTGCAATCCCGCCGCTTTTTTATCACCACTATCTCAGCTATCGGTCGCACGGCGGAAGAAAAAAAGCGCCGCTTCCGGCCCCCGTCATTCGGAGCGAGGAGAGCAAAGCGAGTCGAGCGGATCGCGCGCCGCGGCTTTTCGGAGCGGACTGAGCCAGCCTGCGCGAGCGAGCCTCTGGCACCGGGAGATCGCGCGCCGCGCGCGCTCGAATCGCGCGCTCAAATGTCGAGCGCGATTCGCTTTTTTTTTTTTTACTTTGAAGTGTGCGCGCGTGCGTGGGTTAGTGGGTGAGAGTTTTTTGAGTGGAGGATGGTGAGCTTAGCCTCGATGGGTGATTTTTGAGAGGTGAGAAAGTGGGCTAATTTATGCGGATTTAGAGGACTGTTTTAGGTGGGATTCGAGGGCCGATTGTGGGATGGGGATTTGGTGGGTCTGCTGTGTGGACAGTTTGATGAGTGGACTGATAGTAAGTGCGAGGGTTTGAGAAAGTTTATCGGTTGCAGGCTGCTTTGTTACGTGTTTGTAAATAATTCTCGGGCTTTCGACTGCGAACAAAACGAAAAATTGATAAGCAATTGAATTTATCATTTTGTATTCAAATCACTAATTAGCCAACTGATTATCATTCGTCGTCGAGTAAAAAATTACTAATTTTGATAAAAATTGAAAGACAATCAATCTCAGCATTCCTGAATACTAAACCAAGAACTTGCACGACAAAAAAAAAAAAAAAAACAACGGCAAAAATCTCCTTGAAAACCCAAGACACCAGGTTCCCATGCCCCGGCGCGCATACGAGATTACAGCAGCTGCGCGCGAATAACAAAAAGCCGAGCCAGCCCAGCAATTTACGACAATGGACAAATAACGAAAAAGACAGGTGAAAGCTGGCCCAGTACACGTGCGCGCTCGTAGGATTCGAAAAAGACACATAAATCTTGGCGGCGTGATCCCGATCGCGTCTGCGATTATGTCTCGGTGTCGGAGCGGTAGGCGTACGCCGGCTGCCTACCGAAAAACTTGCTGAGATGCGTCTGGTGCATCGCTGGCTTCGGTGAAATTGTTGCGAAAGTGGACTTCGAGGTGTGAGAAAGAAAAGAGCTGCTGGAGTTGTGGGAACGGCGGTTGGAGTAATGGTGGGACGAGCATTTGCGAGGTGAACGCTGAATTTATTCTTGGCCTGAAGAAAGAGGAAAACTTTTTCTTCTTGGAATTAAGCGGATTTATTTATGTTAATTAGGAATATCGTTTTACGATTCTTTGTTGAGCGACGGGTGAAAACTGGATTTTATATTTCTTGGGCATTGCGTGTATTGTATATTTATGATTGGTATAATGGATGGAATTGGGAAGGATATAGCCAAGTTTATATACATATTGTCCAGTTAATGTATGAATGAACCAATGTTAAATGGATAGCAACATTTTTATGGATTATTCATCAGACTTAATTGAATCGCTTCGTACAAAAAGGGACCTTATCTATTTGGAGTTTATGTATACTCTAGGCCCTTTTTTATGTACCAATTTAGTTCGTTCAATTAAGAAAACTATTAATAATATATTCTTTCGAGCTAAAGAAAAAAAAAACGTTCAAAACAGTTTCTTAACATCATGAAAATTACTTTTCCTCATAACTTTTAACAATTAAAAAGAAAACAGCAAAAACTGACACAAACCAAACCAACAGGTCTGCGACCACATTTTCACACCATTCCAACCATCAATCGAAGAAATATTACTTTTTTTTTTAATTGCATCACGACCGGTCCAGCAACGAATTAACCACATTGGTGCGCTTGCACTCAACACACCTGCAAAAAGTCCCCACAAGATAGAATTTCCACGTGAATCCATAGTACGAAATTCGATATCTCCAGATCGCAAAAAACCACTCTCGCGTCCTGATCGCGAAATTCGCTTCCGATTGCAAAAGCGGGGGCCGCTTTTATTTTTAATAAACGCGCGCGAGAGCCCGAGATCTGTATCATGGGCCTTGAGCCAAAAAATCCGACGAGGCGCGCGCTTGTTTGTTTACGAGATAATCGCTTTTCGATTATATGGCTTTTTTTCGCCGCTCCTGCGGCACGTGTAATCGAATACGGCTCTCTGGGCGCGTGCGCATTGTCAGAAAACGCGTGCTTGTGGCTTTGAGACTTTGATGGTAATATTGGGTTTTGTGGTTTGGAGAAGGATTTGGTCATGTCAGTGATGCGAAGTTAATGCAGATTGATTTTTCGGATCTGAAGTGGTTCGTTGATACGTGATACTATACCGCAGTGTCAAAAGTTGGCTTGAGCACCAGTGACAACAAACAATATTAAAATTAGGGCAGACGTACCTAACGCATCGTCTTAAGAAACCAACCATTTGAAATAACCATCCAACCGACCTTCCCAATTTCCATCCATCCCGTGCATCATCACCATCAACACCAGCCCCGCGCCTATCCGCAGGATACACACTCACACTAGGCATTCCGTCGACTTATCAAAAGCTCGGATCGCTTTGCAGAGCGAGTATCGCGGCTGGCTCTCCTACGTCAGCCGCGTCAAAGCCGCTCCAAGGCCTCGCGAACTCTCGAGTATTATATATACAGCGCTCCGTGTTTTTTTCCCTCCTTTTGTGTGCGAGCGCGCGAGCCAATTGTTGCCGGCGCGCAATGTTATTCTCCGGCATATACACGCGTGCCGCTTCTCTCTTTCGCATTTTTACGATTACGTTATTGCAGCGGTGGGATATGGGCACGCTGGCTGATGTATATAGTTGCGAGGCTGCGGCTCCGTGTTGACAAGTGCTTTTGTTTTTGCCGGGTTTCTTTTTCAGATCGTTTTGCGGTTGGTCTTTTGTTTGTGGCTGGGGTGAGGGTGTATGAATGGTTCTTTAGTTGACGGCGAATACTTTTTTTTCACGAGGAAACCGTCTGAAAGATGGGGGGATGTACTAATTTTGTTTCGAAATAATAATTTTTGTAACAAATTAACCAAGATTTTATTAATACCAAGGTGTTACTCTTCTTTGATTAATTGTTTTTTAAGAAGTTTAAATCTATGTCGATTGATCTTTAGTTTCTACAAAGAAAAAAATTTTAATTATACAAATGCCCAAGCATATTCAAGAAAGTTAATTGCTGTGCAAATGTTGAGCAGATAAATAAAACGGAATGCCATTCGGTTAACTTGTTTTTTTGCAAAGTAATTGTGTAAGTTACACATCAGTTCTCATCTCGTTTTTTTTTTTTCTGCATTTGACTCTTTCCGCAACAACTCATCATTTTCTTCTCTCAAGCCAATGACGCAAAACTGAAAATTACAGTTATCAAAAAATTTCCCTTCAGTCAGTGTAATTGCAGTCGCATACCAGCGATGCTTATGCTGAAATCTTCTCAGGATTCGTTCGAGTGTGTAATGTTGATTGCGTGACAGAGTAAGAGGTTATTAAAGATAAATAACTTCTTAAATCAATTCTAATATCTTTTTTTATGGATTTTTCACTGAATTTTTAAAGAGATAGTTACTACGCAAGTCTACTAGGAATATAAAATATTTTATAGAAAAAAGAGTTTGTTCATATGGCCGTCTTACCATGCGTGTCTTTTACTACTTGACAAAATATGCAGTTTATATAAAGTTGCATGTATCATATCAGCCATTCAAATGTTGACTTGAATTATTTTTTCTACTCGTTTTGTTCTACTTAAAAGTAAACATTTTTTATTCTGAGTTTTATATGAAAATAAATAAATAGAATTTTTTTTATTTAGAATAATTTATAAAGTTAAAAAAAAATTAGCTTCTAATTTGATCCATAGTTCAACGTATAAGTTGTGCCATTTTATTAAAAAATGCTATTTGGTTAAAAAGTAAGAGTTAATTGTTGAGTTTTAAATAGTAAGAGTTAATTGTTCGTTTATTATCACATTTACTATCATATTTTAGTCAAAACTAAAAACCTTAAACTTTGACAAAATTTTTTAGAATTCCAAGACTTCACTACTAACCCAAGCCCTACCAAAATTCCATTAAAATCCATCAAATAATCAGCAGCAATTCATAGACTCCACCTAATTGAATTTCCCATCCAAGAACCAAACCTCACAAACCATATCAAAGCAAAAAAAAAAAACCCTCCCAACTCGTATACCGATCGCCATAAAAGCCGCACGGAGAGCCGATGAAATAGGATCGTCGATCGGCGCGCGGATGGACTGTTACTTAAGCGCACTTGCCCAACCGTGGCTGAATGCCCAAGCTTGGAGCTGCTGGACTTTAACAGTGTGTTTTACAAGGGAAGAGAACGCGCGAGCGGGAAAAGTTAGGAAGTGCGAGAAAAACGCTGCAAATTAAAATTCCGTGGACTGGTCGGCTGGGATTAGCCGGAGATTTATGAGGCAGATGTGGGATAGTCGAACGAGCTTTATGGGGCTTTCACATTGTGGCTGAGCTGAGTTGAATGAAATATTGAAAATTAATTTTTTGTATTTTACTTCGTTGGCGTTGTTTTTTATCGTTGTCATGAAAGAAAGTTGTGATGAATGGACGACTGATGGCTAGTTATGAATTCTAAAATACAATCAAGACATTATCTAAATTCTTTTATAATAATAATAATAATGATGCGAATTGAATGTTCAATTTTTTGTTAGAGGTAGAAAAATATTTTTTTTCAAGTAGAGTCAACAATAAAATTTTTATTACTTTAAGAAAAAAAGTGTCAACCAACCACTGTGAAAACCCTTTTATGCGTACGAGTTTGCTAGTCTAGAGTAAGCAATGATAAGAGAAAAAAGAGCTCCTTTGACTGAGTGCATTAACCTTGTAGGTAACAGCCGTATGATTTCGAATTCCTGGCGGTTCGTTAGACTGCAGTTACGTGCTCTGAAAAAAGAACTTTGAGAAAACACTCGAGTTCTTTTATAAATGTACTCAAGCCTTTAATTAAATTGTCACAGAAAGGTTTTCCAAACCATTAGGAAATTATTTATATTTTTAGGAATGTTTACACTATTCAATTTACAACAAAAATCAATTACATTTTTCTAAATTCATTACTCATCTTTAAAACCATTTGCAAATGTATGCAAACAATTATCATTAATTGTAAAAAAAAAAATGATTTCCAATTTTGATACGTAATAGATTCAGCGAACGTCAACGCGCGTAAGACGGAAAACCGTTCTATGATACACATACAGGAAATTCCGGTGAAATGCAGCAAAGTTCCCACACATATACTTTCTAGGCTCAACTCATGTAAATTCCACAGATCATTCATACAAAATCACAAAATCCTATTACGCGCACGGCCAGCCCTACACATTCTCATGGAAAATCCCGCACCATAAAAGTTCACCAAAACAAAACTACAAACCACAGACGGTCAAACAAATCATATTTATTTAGAAAAACTTCAAAAATAACTATTTTGCTTTTTCAGAAATTCCCTTGATGCGCATCTGCCGAATTTCGTACTGGTATTTCCGCATACTCCTCTCGAGCTTTCCCCAACATTACGTATCAGCGATACTCACCGATATTATAAACGAAAAAAATGCCAGGAACCTCGAATCATTGCCGAGTGCGAATCCCGCGTCGTCGAGGTCAGTTGCAAAAAGGAAGTCGTCGCCGCACTATCGCCGATATTCGCAAACACTGGGTCAAGGTCTCCGGAATTATATGGGTTTTTTCCGTCGTCGAATATAATATAGAGTTGAACTTGAGATGAGATATTGGGTGAATGAGGAGGCTAGGCGGAACAGAGCGCGTTTTGTTGTTGTTGCATTTGGCGGCGAGTGAGGTCAGGTTGAGAGATTTGCTTGATGATTTGCGGATGGTAATGGAGGATCGTTTAGGTGTGTAATTATTGATGTTTTTGATGTGAGAGGAATGTACATGTTTTGGAATTTATGTTTGTAAATGTTTGTGCAAAGATTTTTAAAAAGGCATAAATTTTAAAAATAAGTAAATATTTTTTTGATCACCTATCCTTTTGATGTTTACATAAATAAAGTTCATTTAGAACATTTAAATATTTATGGAAATTCCAAAATTAATAATATCAAATAATTCGTCAGACACTTTTATTGAGAAATAAATAAACAAATCAACTAACAGGTTTTAAAAAACCTTTTAAAAATGTCAGATAACTACTGAGTACACCGCGTTACAAATGTAAAACATTATTACAGTAATCTCGTCAAGTCAAGTCCAAATTAAGCAATAAAAGCAATGTTGCGCCAAAGTCAAACAGTCATAATAACCAATTAAGCCTTTTAACCAAAATGTATGCATATTAAGCGCACTTTCAAATTGTTCATTTAAGAAACATCGCAGCCAGCCCATATAAAGTAAAATTTATTACAAAACAGGTAACGACGAGAAATTTGAATAATTTTATTGCTCAATTAAATTGTGAATTTCGACCGGCGCAGAGGAAGTCTGAATGAACGCAGGATTACACGCCGAGTGAGAATGAATGGATGCAAACGAAGGACGCGGGAGCCTCGAGGCTTTTTAAAGTCGCGCTCTCTCGCGTTCCATATTTTACAAGTGCGAATTTCAATCTTTTCGTCATTGAGCTCCTACGCTTCGCTTTACCTTTCTGTCGAGATATAGTTTATATTATTTGTTGTTTTTGCGTTAGCGTAATGATGAATTGAAAGTTATTAGTCATACTTGGAGAGCTGCGAGATAAAATCTATGAAATTTATGAATAGTGCAACTTTTTTGAAAGTTTATACTTTGTGATAAAGAAGGTAATTTGAAAAAATTTTTATCATTATTCTTCATGAGAGTTAAAAATTAAATATGTGAATGTAATTTTTATGATGATAGTTGCAATGTGAGCAAATGCAGCTTAGACTGGTATTAAGTTTCTTTCTTGCGTTGTCCTTGAAATTAAGAAAAACGTATTTATAATACATTTCCTATGTAGATATGCTTTTCTTCGGTTGGACGGAAGTATGAGTACAGTTAGAAATTACTGATAGCCTTGGATCTGAATGTCTTTAATAAATCCTGAAAGCTTGTATAAAGGTGAAGATAAGTTAAAATTTAATTATGTAACGTTTGTCCTTCTGATTAATAATTAATACTTTAAAAATACAATGTCATAACTAAAAATAAAAATTTTACTCATCAATTTCTCAACATCCAAACTTATTGTATCCTATTCTATTATTTAATATAATTACTGTGTAAATAAAAAACGCATCAACAAAATAAAATTCACAAAAAAATCCAGGTTAGATTGAGAACCTCCATCATCAAGCCTGCTAAAAATCAATCGCGCTCGTAGAAATCGATACCGCTGCCAAACTAAACAGTCATAAACTACCTAACTATCCAAAACCTCTAGCATATATACCACTTTACCAAAACCATTTTCCCGCCCAGGTCACGTAGTGCAAATAATTTCACGTTCGCTTAACTCCGATTATGCGTAGATACAGATCTAAAGATCTCCATTGTATCGCCGGCACACGTGTCACAGCTCAGCTCAGCTCTGGCTTTTCCTGGGCTCGAGCTCGCACGTGACGACCCTGTTTTTTTTCTTTCTATATCAGCACAAGAGATGGATTAACATAATTTCATGTTTCGTGACGGATGAGCCGAGCGTTGGTGTATGAAAGGAGTCGTTGTAAGTAGCGGCCTGATTTTTATTTATTGATTCCGATGTGATTGGCTGTAACGGTCTGCGCAGCGAGAGAACAGGTCCGCGATTGATATCGATTATTTTTCCACGAGGTTTATGACTATTTATGATGCCGAGGATGTGTCGGCCGAGATAGTTTTACGAGGATTATCTAAGAATTTGATTCAACGAGCTTGTTTGTCGATGAGACGTGAATTAGAATTATTTTATTGCCAATTGCTTGGTATTGATTTTTGTTAAAAACTGAAGATGTTGACACAGAAGTATTATTTAGAAAAATGGCATCTTAAGGAGATGTTGCCTCTTCAATCCCATAAGAGAATATAGCTATAATGACTTAAAAATCTTCGCCTACAATTCCCCACTTACTTTAAAAGCTAAATCCGCACTGTAAATATCTCTTCAACAACCATTCCTCCACCCACATTCCACCCACCAGCTCCAAAACCTCAAAAATTCCAGACATTCCGCATTCATTAATGAAGCCCCTTTCGTTCTTAAATAAACGGCACGCGGCGCGCTCCTCCGTACAGGCAAAAGAAAAAGAATGAAAACGAAGCGCGTCTGTACGCTTAGCTCGCGATCGGAATGCCAATAAGGCCGCGGGCGGCTCGTTAGCTCGAAAACGAGCGCCGGCAAGTGCGGCGCAATACGCACAGGGAAAATAGGAAAGACCGCGCGTGACGCAGGATGTGTATATGTATGTACCTGAGCGGCGTCGGTCCCCCGGATGTGTGTTTGATGGACTTTGCGGGTTTAGTTGTGCGGCTGTTGAGGTGCGGTTGTGGGTTTGGTTATGAGGAGATGGAGATTTGGGTGTGCGTCTTGAGGATAGAGGAAAGAGGTGAGGTTTGAAGGTAAAAATTGGTGGGTTATTATTTATTTGTGAGGGAAACTGATGCGCAGAAATTAATTAAGTAGGATCGTTGACGTCGGGCTGAAATTAGCATTTGTGAAAGTAAACAATTTTTTAAAGATTTTTATTTTTTATTTTGCTCGCACTTTTATACTTTTTAATTCACTCGAGATTAATAATTTTATAATAAGAACAATATTTGAATTAAACATCAGCAAGTCAAAAAGTATTATCGAACAAAATTAAAATCGAAAAGTCAGTAATCGATTACACAATAAACCAGTACACGAAAGTAATCATAATTTCCAGGCAGTTTGAATAATGCTTCAACGAGGTACCACCCAACGTGTTTCATCAACCGGTCGGCCAAATTGACCGATCGAAAGCTGTATTTGCACGACGCAATTATTATTCGGCTGCTTTTCGAGGAGAAAATTGGCCATTTGTATGAATGGCACTGGTTGTACTTCGTCGATGATCTCTTGTATAAATATAATGCGCTCGCACAGTTCGGCTTTTGCTTTCGGTTTTAAAACAAGGCTTGACAATTTTAAGCCGAGTTACATTACCAGCGGCGATCTCTACTATTTTGATGGATGTAAATATTGTTTTAGCCAAGTGGTCCGATTCTAGTGAAAATATTTTATTTGGGTTGAAGTAACAAGAACTAAAAGTGGACGAAACCAATGGTTTGAGTGAGGTAAAAGACAAAGAGCGCCTAGCGTAGAAAGAATAACACTTATATTTGAGATAAACTAAATGTGCATTATTACGAGATCGGCTATACAATTCCAGTTGACTAATAAATCTATTTTAAAGTTTTCTTCATTTATATCGTTACGGTTTTTAATTGAAATTCTTGTTATTTATATGTTATCAATTAGTACGCTAAAATTGAACATTTTACATGAAAATAAAAACGATGACAAAATTATCCAAAAAAATACCTAATCGCAAGAATGCAGTCAAAAAATAATTAAACAAATTGCGAGATATTTGTTTATGCCCATGCGTTATCTTCTACCAATCGATTTACGCGCGTTAATTACATCGACGCACAGTCCAGCTGCAGGCGTTGATTGACGTCCCCGCGCTGATTTTTCTTTTCGCTCTCAGAGAAACGTTAAGATTAAACGGCAATTGTAATGCACTGGTAAACGCATGCGACTTATTATATTGTGCGGGGTGCGGTGTTGATAAAATATTTTTTTTGTGTATTTAAAAGATAGCGATTTTATGATGATTTAATTAGAATTTACTAAATTTGAATTTTTACATTATTTGAACAACCAAAAAATAGTTCTATAATTTTCATTTAATTTCATTTTGAACTTCTTAATAGAGTGCGATCGTTGTTTTCATTTTCATAAAGGAATGAATTTCAATCCTTTATATAAAAATTATTTCATCTTTAAATGATAATAGTTACCTAAAAAGCTATAGAGTTTAGTTTTGTATTTAAACTATGAATTAGCGAGACTAACGATTGTAGAACTAAAAATTGTTAATAGCAATAGGTTTTTTTGGGATCAAAATATTATATAAAGAATTGTGAAAAGTAAACAATTATGAGAACAAATTTTTTTTCGATTTAGAATAAAATTAGTTTTACATTCAAATTTGTATTATTAAAAATTTGCTCTTTACTAACATCAAAAAAATATCAACTTACATTAAATTGGACCTTCATTGTAGAAACCATTTTAAGAATTTGTAAAAAAAAAAATAAACAGATTCGATAACCATCGAAAGTTAATTCAAATCTTGTTTAATCCTTTATAACAGCAACAGGTACTCAAAACAGTAACCTGCAATGCCGACGCGAGATCAAAGCGGGACTTCAACTGTTCAACGCAAGGTGGCGATTCCCGCTTTAGATCGAGCTTTTCAAATCGAAAGCCTATAGCAGCTTACACATTTCACTACATACATTGATACATAGCAGCTAGATAACTCACCTGAATGCGCTTGACCGGCTGCAGTTCGGTGACCTCGAATTCATCTCCGCTCAGGCTAGAGATCGTCGAACAGTCCGAGATCTTACGGCTCGGCGGAATATCCAGGAACTCGATCGTTGTCGTCGTTATCTTATCCTTGTTATTGTTCTTGTTATTATCCTTGACATCGTCCGAAGCTGTGTTAGTAGGTTCCTCGGACAGTTTATTGTTATAGGGGTTCGAGGAGCCCAGGCAGGAGTTTCGTCTGCTACCGCCGTCATTTATGTGCCTGCTGCAGTTAAAAAAGAATTATTAGATTAGGATTTTGGATTTTTTATTTGACGAAAACTAAGCGGGTTTGCGAATTGCTAATTATTTCTCGAAAAGGTATTATCGTATTAACTTTCATAATAGATTGCAATTTTTGTCTAAACGAAAATCGGATGAATTTTATAAATAAATTAGGGTTGATTAAAAACTAGTTTTCTATTTGGACTATCTTATAGAGTATTTACCAATAGCAATTAAGTAACGATAAGTAACAGTTCTAAGTTTTTCTTTTTTTTTAAAATAAGCAATAGAAATGATAAATAAAGGAAACATTTTCTAATCGGATTATCTTAATGTATAATTAACCAGTAATAATTAGGAAATGATAAACAAGAGGTTTTAGTTTTTTCTTTTTTGTAAATAAAGCAATAAATATGATAAAAATGAAACGTTTCCTGATAGGATTAAATACGTTATGAAACAATATTGTTAAAATACGAGTAATAACACTAATAGTTAAACTGCTTTAAATAAAAAAAATCGAAAAATTATAAAACCTAGTACAGACATTATAAGGCAACAACTAAGCTCTATAATCGCGGGCACAAGCACTCAATTTGCACTAGCTCTCGCTTGACTTCTAGCAAACTCACGCCCGCGAACATCAAAGCCCGAATCGTCGAAAGTAAAAACTAGCAATCATCAGTCCTTGACACGCCGGAATCGAAATAACGCCAATTTAAAGAAGCCTTCGCCATCCCACTCCTAGACTCCCAAACAGGCTTCTCCAAAACGGGAAAGTACGACCGAAAAATCCACTTCTTCGACCTCTCGAGCAGAAGTCATTACGAAAAAGAATCGCCTCTCACCTCGTCAAGTTCAAGCTCATGGGCCCGAGGCAGAGGCAACAGGAGTCCGAGTGTCGTCGATGCCTGCAGACCTGCTGCTGCTGATGGTGCTCCAGAGTGGGCGAGAGGTCACGGAATTCGCGTACCTCGTCGCAGTCGAGGCAGGAGCAGCTGCTCGCCTGGCTGGGACTGGCGCTGTTGCTGTCCAGCTTTTCCAGCTCGCTGTCGCTGCGCTCGAAGCGCTCGTCCAGGTAGGAGTAGTCCGAGTAGTCGCTGACGACGACGCTCGGGGTGCGCCAGTAGCGCGGCCGGCCCTCCGTTGATTCGCTTTCCGCGCTGTCGCCTGTAATGTTTTTTTTTTAAAGGATAAAGTTTGTGCAATAAAGAACGAATTGTGATTTAATTTTTACATCGTCCTAGTGATTTTTAATTAATGTTTTAATTAAAATATATTATTTTTGTATAATTTAGTAAATAAAGAAAAGTCGAATTAGTGAAATTATTAATTATAAATAAAACATTTGATGTATGTTATGACTGAAAGCGGAACACATTATTTTTCATTATCAAATGATCAATCTGTAAAACCAGTTTGAAATTGATTGCTCAATTTTCCAATGAGCTGGTTACGTCTACTTTGTGACAAAAATTGAAGTTTCAAACGATGACATATTTCATCAGATGCAACTTCATTATGTAGTAACCAACGGACTTTGTCCCGTTAGTATAAATCATTTGTGACACACAAACGACGAATTTTAAATTTAACTTTATTATATTAAAAGAGCATGTGCTTTAATTAATTTAAAAATCAGAACGTATCTCGTAAATCTAAATTTTGTTCAATTATAAAATTAATGTAGCCATTACTTAAAGTTAGGTATAAATCGAGGCTAAACGGACCTACACATTTTTTTATTTACTTTTTAATCATAAGACAACATTTTTTTCCGAAAAGTAGATAATGCAATCACGAACATATTTTCGTAAATCTGATAAAAAGGATCGTTAATTCATCGAAATTTATGAAATGTTATCACCAAATCTCCGATAAGATAAAAGAGCTTATGTCTCAACTGATTTTATCTGTCGCGAGAAATCCTTGTTTTTACGAAGCTTTTTACATGCCAAATATAAAACGTAATCTTATTCAAACTTTTCATATTTATTACCAGCATTTTTAATAAAACACTAAACAAGCAGAAATTTCAACGAAAAAAATGCCCACAAACCCATCACTTCCTCAATTAAAACTCACTCACCCTTGGTCTGATCGTCATCACTAAGCACAGCGCTATCCGAGCTGCAGCACCTGGTCACCCTGACCTTCTGCCTTCTAACGTTAAGCGGGCCAAAATCCTCCTCGCTGGTGACCGCGGAGTCGATGCTCCAGCACCTGGTGACCGAGCCCCTCTTCCTGGCGGCCTCGGCCGCGTCGGGCTCGATGCCCTCGTCGCTGATGCTCAGAGGCGACTTGCTGTTGCAGTTTGGTGGCCTTGGCATTATCGGGCCGAGCTTGGCCTGGTTGAACTCGTCGTACTGCTCCTGAGCCTCCTCCGGCTCGGCCAGCATCTCGTTCTTGGACCGCATGGCTGTGAGGGTTTGGCTGGGGTTAGCTTGACGAGTGGAGGGTCATAGTTGAGGCGGCTTCAGCGTGACGATGTGCCTGGAATTTGAAAGAGAGTTGGTTGGTGAGATTTTTTTTTGGGTTGAGTTTTTGGCGGAGGAGGGAAGGGTGGGAGTTTTTGAGATGTTAATTCGCTTTGCCCCGATTTTAGCCGAATCAATTAATTGGGTCAAATGTATTTTGGACGGTAGATTCTAAGTTTCTACGGAAAAGTCGCACAAATCTTTATTATATTCATTGTAATAAAATTTGTTACTTCGTTTATTTTAATATAGAGAAAAAAAAAATAATAGACCTTGGGATACCAAATAGAAATCTGAAAGTACGTAATATCAATTGTACAAATATGAGTATAGTTTTTTTATATAAGATTTACTTAATAATAGAATGCTGCTTCAAGGCTATACACCTATTACCTACAGCTGATCCGAACATTGCTTTTATGAAAAAAGCTATATAAAGATTGTAGAGCTATAATTGCATTTGTAATTGTCATGTTTCAGTTTCCAAATATTTGTTTTATTTTCCATTCTCTGTTATTAAAACACGGCGTTTTACGTCAATAAAACCATAATATTTACATTACCGATAACGATTAAATAAATTTAAGTTTCAATAATTTCGAATGTTGGAAAATCCGGGTATGAAACATTCCAAAACTCATCTTATTAAATTAGATACCATACAGCATAATATTTACGTAGATTAACCTTCCGAAATCCAAATAAACTAATAACGCCCATAAACTGCTCCAACATATACAAGCCCGCAAACTATTTACTCATCGAGCGAAATCGCGCGGAAATTCGCGCATCGCTCCAAAAACAAGCTCCTATATCCTTCCCCAACAAGCAAAAGACGCGCACGCAAACACAATACAAATATTTATACCGCTCCTCATAAAACCAATATCACACGAAAATTTCTCTTCTTACAAACTCACCGTGTAAACACAAAGCGAATCGCCTATATATAAACATCGAAACCCGCAGCGAGCGAGCCCCCACAAAAGATTTTAATTCTGTCATCACAGGCGCGTATTCACAAGTGAAAAAAGAGCGCGCGTTTCACGCTCCCATGAAGCGAGCTTTACGCGTATGCGTGCGTGTTTTCCAGCGACGACCCGCATTCCATTTTTACTTGACACAAAACACATGCGCGCATCCGTACAGTGCGCGTCTATAATTACACTCCATCTTTGTTGCGTTTTGTTTAGCGCGGTAAAGTGAGGCGGCTGATTTTCACTGGATACGCTTTTGGATGGTTGGGTGAAGGTTTGATTAGGATAGTATTGTTGGAGGAGGCTGCAGTGGAGCGTGTGTGTTGGTTAAGGAAGTGAATATTAGATTTTTATGGTTGATTGCTTTTGAGAGTATGGATATGGTGTGTTTGTTTACAAGGAGAATGCTGAGCCTAGATAGAACTTTTATGGACACGATTCCTTGTTGTAATAATGTATGAATATGTAGATGGCTGTATTTGTAGATTTCGCGATAATTACAAATTGACAGTCAATACAAGTTTTACGATAGATACGTAATTACTAATTATTTCAAAGGAAATCAATTTTGACCTACATTAATCCGTCAGTTATTTAAAACCGACAACTGACACTAAACAAACACAGTTCCAAAACTGACAACTCCCACAGCAGCGCGCTTATCACTCACACGTACAAACAAAAATTCTCTCTTTAACTACGTCAACCATCTCTCTATTCTCCCATACCTGTATAAAAACTCTGACAAGCCGCTCAATCCTATTCCCACAACTGCATCAAGCGCGCAACTGCAGTAGAATATCCACACACAGCACAAAACTCCGCGCGCACTTGAAGAAGAATCCAGAAGTCCCTCTCTCTAGCAGCGCCCTATAATCTAACCTCGAGCCTCCTCTCACGCTCGGCCCTTCGGAAAATTCCACGTGCTCCTACTCCCTCATGCACATCCGTATCCGTAAACCACACTGTAAACAAAGGGCGCACGCGCCTTTCTTATAACCTGCATAAACACACACTTAAATCCAAATCGACGTTCTCACGCGCACTCACTAGCACAAGAGCGCATCCGCTCCGCGCTCTAACGGTCTAAGGACTGGGCCAGAGAGAGAGGAAATGCCTAGCGTCTTCTCTCCCTGCGCGTTTTTCTGGGACATGGGACTAGGAGAGAGAGAGAGAGTAGCGCGTGTCTCGCGCGCCCGCGTGCTGTACACATTCTGCTGCGCGCCGCTGCTGCAGGCGATATATTGTCGCGTGCGCGCCTCCACTCTTCGCTCTCTCGTCTTCCTCCTTTTCTCTCTCGCGCCGCTCCGGCTAGCTCGCGCTCTCTTTCTGCGCGGGTTGTGCAGGTCTGTGTTCTCTTGCTCGCTCTTCGATGCCGGAGAGAGAGAGAGAGCCGAGTTCACCAATGACGTAGACAGCGCGGAGAGCCCGACAAAGCGGACCAGCCGGCTGGTTAAGGGGTTTTCTACACTTGTGGTGATTGGGAGTGGAGGTTTAGGCTGGGTTGGAGGTTTTTGGAGATTTTGGGTAAGGTGGTGTAGGGTGAGGTTTGGGTTTGTGCTTGTTGGTGATGAGTTTTTGAGATGGTTTATGGTAAATTTTTTTACGGTTGACGATTTCGTTGTCCCGATGAGGGTCTAGTGATAAAGATCGAGTGATTTAATCTTAGGAGTCACCTGGTATTGTATTTACACATGAATCACTCTTTGATTCATCGGGCTTAAATCTAAAGAATGCAATTCGTCGTTTGAACGATACTGCTCGCACTATTATAATTTTTATAAGAACGTCGTTTTCTATTTTAAATTAAGTCGGATTAACATTATTTTAAGAATTTATTGGCGTAAGAGACTATAATAGAATTTGGATAAAATCTACCGTTTCCGTTGTTTGCTCATTTCTTAATAGTATAGATATAGAAATAAAATAATTAATGTTGTTTACAAAATACTATGTTTGAATAATTATATAGTATCAAAAAGTAAGGTCATATGCACACTGAATAGAACGCATAAAACTAGTAATAAATATCTCATTTTAGACATTTTCGAGGACATTTGACAGCTTGAATTTGGCACTCTCTTCTTCTCTTAAAACAAACACATTGTAACTTCGATTATAACTTCGCTTGTACTCATTTTCTTAAAACTAAAATAAATCATGAATTTCTAAACTGCATTTATTAACCAAAAGTACATGTAGACGCACCTTAACTGATATCGCTATACAGCATAAAGACCGGGAGAGCTGCAGAATGCACAGATTGGATATAGATTTCGAAGAAAGCATAAATACGGGGAAATTATTTTTGAATCTCCCTCCCAAGCCTTTCGCAACAATTGTTTTCGTTTTCTCATTCCCCGCGCAGTTCTTCTTGCTTTTGTTTTGATTACAGATTTTTGTTTGTCCGAAGGCGTGCGACACGCAGACCTTTTGAATTTCCCGCCGTTTTTGCAAGGTGGATAGTGGATTAATCGATGACGAAACCTATAACGGCTTTATTTTGGAATTCCCCCAGCTTCCTCACAAGGATGCTCGCAATCCTTTATTTCTTTTTTTTTAATCGTTACCGACGAGCAACTGAACTTGACACGGTTGAGGAATTGCCGGGGATACATTTTCCACCGACGGTTTCTGTTATTTCCTTTTTTTATTGGGTATTGTTCGCGGTAATTTATTGTTTGCTCGACATTGCTTTTTCATTATTTTGTAATACGTATCGTGTAACCGATTTACTCAATTATTTTCTGTTTAAGGAAATGTTGTGATTCAGAGGCTAGGTATTTTCGTTTACGGATGTACATACGTACATGAGGTGGAAAGAAATCGTGGAAGGGATTTTCCGCTTTTCTCGTTTACACGTGGAGTTCGCTACTATGTTACTTTATGAAACGCGTTAATTAGTTTATGATGAAAGTATACCTATAAATTTTATCAGAAGATCAAATACTTTTGAAGTTGGCATTAAAGACTCATTTACTGAAATTTTTTAGTTAAGAAAATTTGCTGGCATTACATATATCTATAAATATATAGATAACGCACGTGTAATATTTATTATTTTTGTCAGTTAGTTTGCCGTTATCGATCCAAGGAAATTTCCGAATGTAACATCTGTTATTTTTGTAGATGCACAATTACAAGTGGATCTAAAAATAACCATTAGTTAATATAACGTTATATGTTTATAACGCTTATTTAAATAACGCCGCAAATCCATATATGTACACACACATAAAAGTATTACAGTCAACTGTTCTGCAGAATGCAGATCGATTATGCATTGCTATATATGGCCAGGTTCGCAGAACACTCTTTTAGGAACCGTATTCATGACTCCGAGATAACGAAAAAAATCTCTTTCAACCTCAAGATTTATCGACGCTTGCATATCCTTCAAACTTTCATTATTAACAAAATCACAAAAAGAACTCATTCTCCACTTTCCAAACCCTACGCAAAAAACCTAAACCTCCTTCTCAGAAAATCTCGCGCTTGCATCCTGTCAGCAACTCACCCCCCACATAAAACAGCAGCAAATCTCGGAAAGCCACCCGTGAAATATAACGACCGCTCTAAATTATAGACCGCTCGTTCGCTCAAAGGCGAGAGAAGCTCGCGCGCCGGCGGCACTAAAATAAAGAAAAAAGCGTCTGGCGTGCAACGAGCCGCATAAAATAATCCTCGGACGTTTCGAAACGCGGTCGGCTCGACCCAGAAGACGGCGCGATGGTTATTAATTTCTTCGGGCCGCTGGGGAATTTTGGCGCGACGTGCATTTCCGCGTGCGTCGATTACTTAGGCCGAGCGCGGCCTAGATTCGCGTGATTTGCGAGCTCGAGGTGCTGCTTCCGAGGTTGGTCATTAATTTTCTGGTGTTTTCCGATATTGTTGAGGTTGTTCGTGTGGTTGGGGATTGAGGAGATTGATTAGTGTAAGGAAAATGTTTGTTGATTGTTTTTGACAAAGTTTGGATCGGAGGTGAGACAGGGATCGTTTAATGTTGAGATAACTTTTAATGGATGATTAGAAGGGGATGGATGTGGCGAATCGATTTAGTTTTGTTCTTTGAACATACCCTGGTAGAAATTTCCCCAATAAAATTGGCCAAGTGTTTAAAACTAGGCTAGTGGATGTCTAATTCTTCACAGTTGGCC
>UELX01001138.1:0-50514 GCA_900480035.1 Eupelmus urozonus
GTACAATTAAACAAAGTATTAATTATCTGGTGTAAAGCCTCTGTGTAGAGCTAAAATGTGCTCAATATCACTAGTACTTAATATATCTTTTATTATTATAAAAATATACATTTTTTTAAAATTACTAATATATATAACGAAATAGAAAAAAATAAAAATAATGAGCAGTATAATTACGTTAAAATAATTTTCTACAGGTAGATATAGTTCAACTGGCATCTCTTAATAATATTTACCCAAATAAGCTCGAAAAACAGAAGAAAGAATCTGAAAACAAAGGAACGCCAGAAAAACACACATAATCCGAGCAGCTCATAACGCATAAGCTGGAAAATGCTTTTTTAATCTGCCTGAAAGCCAGAAAAAAAGAGCGACAGCAAAGCGCAAGTCCGCGCGCCGCTTGCCACTAAATCCCAAAGTTTCGCACTCCACTTTCGAAGGCATAAATAACGGACAAAAGGCGGCAACGCTTGGGAAAAATTTGGGGACAGCCCAATGGGCCGCGCGGTAATAAACAGTCGCGAGTCATTTGCGCAAATGAGACGAGAAAAATTCGCGCGTGTATTATAACGCGCCTCGTAAAGTCTAATAACGAATTCAAATCCTGTGCCAGAAGCGATCCTCGGGACGCTCGGGCTTGCTTTTTATGACGGACTTCCATAAAAATAATTGGCGTGCCGGAGAGAGCGAGAGGGAGAGCGAAAGTTCGAGACGGCTACGGGGAGAATTAAATTTATTAAACGGCCGGCTTCGTTTACGAATTGGCACGATCGTTTATAAATGCTCGGGAGATTTTTTCTCACGGCTGGATCGGCTCGAGATTTAGTTTTTTCTTTATTCAGTTGTCTATAGTCGTTCTTTTCAGGGAGAGATTTTAAGATCGATCTTACAAAGTTCTGTATAGCTTTTATGTTAAAGATCCTTTATGTACAAATGCAATAGAATCGATTCGATTCGGAAGAGCCAGTCAAAGGTCGATTTATTCTGGCAACAATACTTCCATAATATTGCCATGGATTTATTATAAATTGGTTTGTAAAGTTTCAAAGGAATTCGTGATATTTACTGGAAAAATATTTCTATCAAATAAAATAAGTTTTGTTCAAAGTAGACTCTGCTTGCAAATAAATTGATTCATCTCATGCGCTTTGTTTAATTAACATATTATATAAACAGAAAAAAGGATAAATAAATTTTAACGCACTATATAAAGCTTCTGCAACTTAGCACTGTATTAACAGAGCGGCAATTTCAAATATCTCTCTGATCTTTAATGCAAACGTTAAAGCCCGAGAAATTTAGGAAGTGCGAATAAGCTCCCACTGTATAAAATAACTATAAAGCAAAAATTTAAATTTCAGCCCTAAAGCAGGCCAAAAAGTGAGCAAAATACAGAGCAAGCGAAGAGCGGTAAAAGCGCGCGCGGAAAAATAATATCTCTCCGCGTTATTTCACGAAGATTGCGCGCGTTTTCTCTCCCGTCCGTCGGCGAGATCGCTGGTATTATTTTTCACCATTATATGAGCGCGCGAGCTTCCAGCAGCACCGAGCTCGAAACATTTTACCTCTGCGCGCTGGTAAGTATGTGAGATTCTAAACAGACTCGCTGTTACGTGATGCGCGCTATGTTTACGAAGGGCATAATCATACAGAGATTTTTCAGTAAATATAACAAGCCTCGAGCGCGGAGAGGATTTAATTCTTTGTTTTTCTCTCGTACAAGCGTACCGAGGCTCTGATTTTATTCAGCACTGCACTTTTCTAATTAAGGTATCGATTTCAGTGCTGGGGTGTATTACTTTCAGCAGTCTGGGATTAAATTAGACACGAATTCACATTACTGAGAATTGTATGAATTAGTTGTAATTGAAGTGATATTATTATTAGCGGGAAATAGGGGTTGGATTTTTAGTGCAAATTAAGTTCAAATGTGCGTGTCGCGAATAAAATTGGTTGTGGACCTTGATTTAATTATAACGGAAAGCACCGGCTTATATCGATTTTTTTTTCACTCCAATTTTCATTAGAGGGTTGATGAAATTATTCACTGTTAATTAACTTGTTTTGCATTTTACTACTAAATGGTTTCGATTGAATAAATAAGGCGTTTCGTTATTTGCAGTAAAAAATTAATATGTTCAATCTAACAAATTGAGCAATGGTAATCAAGTATAGTTTAAAAAAAATAAATTCAAATATCATAATACGTTTCATTAAAATATAAAACTACGCTGAAAGCTGCAGTTTTAAAATTTAAATAAAGTAATTAAGACATTAAATTTTATAAAATATTATAATAATTTAATAAATGTTAGTGCCATGTTCGATAAGCCACGTAAAATAAATAAAAGAAATCGTTACCAGAAATTGGATTTCCATATATTTTCGAAACGACTCCATTTTACAAACCTAATTTGAATAATTCACGCATATCTAAGCAAAGGAATTGAACAAAAAAGAAAAAAATAGTTCAACATTTCAAAGACTGAAAATTCTGGGGACATAAATTCTTCAAAGAAAAAGACTGAAAAGATTAGTTCAGTCTGAAAAGTACTTAAAACTTATTTAATATCGATAATGGATTATTGATTTTGAAATTTAAACCTACGCAAATCAGTTCCTTTATTAATTTTACTAAAGGAGAAAAGAAAATTTTAAATGATTCAGCACACGGTACCGTACCATTAATCCTAGGCTGTAGCTAAAATTTCTTCTTGAAATTGTATTTTACCGGAACGACTTTCAAGTAAAAGTGTGTGGCCCCAAAAAGTCAAAAATTCAAAAATGTTCAGAACGTGATATATTTTTCGGTGGAATTTAGTGGATTGTTCCGTAAACTTGCCATTGTAAACATGAATTTTTTCTAGATTTGGCATAGATTTTATGGTATAAATCATTCCTCGCGTATTATGCAATTTTTCATTTCTAATTTATTAAAATTTATTATCTACATTAAAAGTACCGTTAAAAATAATATTATTAGAGAACAATGTTTAAAAGTTTGAGCAGTTTATGACAGTAAAATTAATGTAAAAATGTAATAATAAAGATAAATTATTAAAACTTACCGATTTGTTACCGAACTGCCGGACTTTGCACGGCAAATAGGCATGAGTGCCGAGCTGCACGGTTACATTGGTCACGTTGAGAGCGTCGACGTATGGCCCCGTGTGCAGACCCGTGGCTGTGTGCCGTTTCGCCAGCGAGTGAGATCTCGTGCTTACCCCTGCAACAGAAAATCAAATACAAGATTCATTAGCATATGTATAATTGTTAGAAATTTTGCTTCAGTGTAAATAATTGCTCATCAATCTCTCAAATCTGCCTAAATTGCAACGAAATCGTTAAAAAATATCACTTTAGATATTAGGTATATTTCAGATTACTTTTATTCTCTGTGATAAATAAAATGAGCAACTAAATAGTACATTTCGATACTAGTTCGAGAAAGAGATTTCAGCGTCACATGAACGTTTGCACCAAGCGAAGCGAGGTTGGTACATTGAACCGTATTTTTTGATACGACGTGAACAAAGCGAGATTTAGCGTAAGCTTTTTTTATTGGGGCATGCACAAAATCGAACTTTGCGCAAAAAATATCAAAAAAATAATGACTACATTCTTTTAGTATAACCCAATAACATCATTCGTCTTTAAGCTATCCTCAAACCCTTATTTTAAGATGATTTTTCGTATCATAAAATAAGGTTCAATACTGGTGCGTAAGCTAATTTTTGCTTTATTTGACTTTTCAAAAAAGCTTCTTAAGGTAAATAACCACCTTCTATACCCGTATTGAAATGTACTATTACCATTGATAGAATTTCCATTAACGCATCTATAATGCAATTCAAAAGAAATAGATTTACGATTTTGTTATAACAAAGTTTCTTCAGTTCCATATTACCATTAACAATGCGAACATTGCAGAAAAACGATCGCACACAATAACAGAGCAGGTCTAGTCAGCATCCCAGACAAATGCAGAAAATAAGAGAAATCGACATTAAGACAGGAACGCCCGTACAACAATGAATCGCGAATAACATAAAAAGCAGAAGCCGGAAATAAATGAAATACGTCAGTTCGCTCGCGTCGAAAAAGCAGGGAGCGCCCGGACAAATCGCGCGCCGTGTATCCACGCACACAAAGAGTAGTATAGAATTTCAATAGAAAATGACATTCGAATCGCGCGGTGCTGGGCGCGATGTATACGCGTATCGCTTTACCCCTCACAATGCTCCACAAGTGTTTCTAATGCCCTCGGGCGTAAAGCCCCGGGTGATATGTGTGTACGTGCGAGCACAAATATTTTTCGCGCGAAATCGACGGGAAAATACTCGCGCGAAGCGCTGTAACTTCCCCCCGAAGTAGCGACCGGAAACCGGGATAACCCGTGAATCATCGCCTAAAGAAAATGGACCTGAGTTATCGTGCTTTTTATTGTAAAAAAAAAATAGAGGACGCTTTTGAAAAGTAAACGATTCAGCGTTGAACGTCGCTGAAACAAAGTCATTTGGTGTGTTGGCATTGTCGAAGATCATCCTCATGAATTGTTCATGAGTAAACGTTCGCTTTCTATAAAATCGTTGAATCGCACCTAGGTGACCATTGTGAGTTAATGACGCGTGCAAAAAGCCACTCGCGAGGAGGGTAATAGCACACAACAGGCGTTAAGCTTAACCGCCAAAGTTGCCGATCCGTCGCCTCTCTGTATTCGCGTGCAAAGCAGCGGCAACGAGACTTTTCAGCTTAATTCGCGGAATCGCGTGTCTGAATGAAGACAGCGGAGGAGGCGTGAAGATGGAGATCGACGAGTCAATTGTTGCGATTCTATTGTTGAATTTTTGAAAAGATGCAAGTGCTATTTTATTGAAGTATTGAAGAAATGCTAATAAAACATTTAAATTACTTTGAGTTTATAGTTAAAATAAATGTGCAATTTTGAATAAAATAGTGTGTAAGTCATAAAATATTGAGTCATCAATAATTAAATTTAACTAAAAGATTATTTATTATTTAATAACGATAACTGTTTGTAAACAGTTTCAGTTCGTTACCCGATGACAGTTTATTACCACAGCATACATTCAACAAAAGACTACCGAATAATCAGAGATTTACAATGTAAACCTGACATAAATAGTAGCAGTATACGTGCGGGCTTCAGTTTTGTTTTCTTATTAAATAGCGAATGGCACACACACATAGCGCGCGATTTCAATTCCCAAACAATGAAAATACCAGCAGCGGAAACGGGGTCGACTTGGCACGCACGCGCGCCACAGGTGATTTCCGCCTTCAATAGGCGAGCAAGCGAGCTTGCGCGTGCGAGCACCTGACATATTAGTACAGTCAATTAGAGCAGAAACGATCTCTGCCAGCCTCAATGCCGTTAATCCACGCGCGCGGGCAGCCGGCTTGACAAAATGCAGTCGGCATTAAGCGCTGCAACAATGACTCGACAAATTTGGATAAGGCGCTCGTCTATTGATCATTGCGCGGGAGCGTGATATTAAAACGGTGCTGTAATTTATCTAGCTGCCGGCGTTCGGTCAACGCGGGCTGCTCTCTGGCGTGCAGCTGCTGCAGTGTTTCTGCACTGCTGGAAAATTACTGCGAGAGTGTAATTTTAAATTGTTTAATATGGATCATATTTCTGGCCGAGTGTTTATAATTAATGTGTTAAATAAATATCTTTCAGAACGGTTCGTTGCTCTGCAAAATAATGGAATGTATGAGGAAAATACATGCGAATGTTCTGTCTGACCAATTCCGGAAATTACTACTTGCTGGATCTAGTTGAATTTTTTTTTAAACTAAGATTGATACCAAAACAAATTAGAATTATATTATTTCAAAGAACTATTATCGTCTAGCTACTTTGCTAAATTTTTAAGTATTATTTATTTTTTTTTTTAAATTAAAAAATTTTTTTTTAATTTTTTAATTTTTTAGTTTTCCTAAAAAAAAATTTTGTAGGAAAACTAAAGAAATTATATGCATAGTTGACCACAGACCACAAATATAAGTTTAACCAGTGAATTTAATAGAAGATTTTCTTGGTCTTTTGTTAATTGTTTAGGTTTTAGAAAAATTCGACTACAATTAAGATTACGTTTTCATGAATAAATGATTTGAAATGTTTTAGACTATAATTCTAGGAACAAATTAATGTTTAACTTTAATTAAATAGAACATAGTTAGAAAAAGTTTATTCCACATTTTTTTAAAAAAAATACACTTCAAATCAGACATTCAGATTTCAATTGTTAACAAGTTTATATGCAAATCCTTTAATGGAACGCGCGAGGACGGTCCATAATTACACATGAATTGAATTTCAAAAGTAGAACCTAATAACATAGTTTGGTCCGCGGTGGCGGATGGGCTGAGACTGTAAAGGTCCTTCAGTTAAAAAGAGGAACTTATAATTCCCTTAGTCCAGCGAAAAGTTGGGAAAATGCCTGTTAAAATTGTTGGAGGGCACAAAATCAGGAAAACGCGCGCGTAGCAACAGAACTAATCAGTCTGTAAAATTTTCTTTGTTCGCTTATATAAACTCTGAACAATAGTCAAGTTTAAATTTTAAACGAAATCTTACTTAGATTTTTGACGTATTTCCCGAGCAATTAGAATAGGTTTTAAATAATGATACAATAGTTATAAAACTTATTATTTAATGAAACAATTATCAATATAGTTGCAAAATTCTTTGACAGTTTTGTAAACTGTATTTACTACAAGTCAGTATTATTACAGTTTTCTCAAAGAAACGAAAAAAGTTTTGGTGAACTATGAAAAATGCACGGGTAATGTCGTTTTCTCAAGTGATGGAGTTTTACGTGCTATAAACGGAAAGTTTCTTAAAGTCATTACATAAGTTTGATAAATGTAGCTGCAGTACATCAGGAATTTGTTTATGACGAGAATACTAGCTCATAAATTTAACAAAAATGAAATCTGATATCTTTAGAACCAATTGAAATTTCTTAATTCAATTAAAAGTAATGTAATAATTTTACAATCAAATAATACCATATAGTTGTAAATAACTTGAAATTTCGTAAACTTTAACGATATTGTTACGGATTTTATTATCCAATAGTAGCAGCGACGAAGAGTTTAAATATTTCGTATATTTCTATTTATATTAAAGGCAAAATTTTTATCAAAAATTATTTATTTAATCAAAATTTTTATAATAAATAAGTGCACATGGGACCCATCCAAACCTTTGAGCCTGAGCGAGCCCAAGCGAGCTTTCAGGGCTCGTTCGAGCTCGTAAGCCGAGACCAAAAGCTCGAGGCTAGACACTTTATTATTTATTATTGTTTGTAAAATCCTAAAAAATTTCGTTCGTAAAATATTTCGTTTTAATGTAGTATGCAAGTTTAATTCAATTTCTTCCATTTCCTTTTTTGATAACATTATTTTTTCGATGTACAATACATAGCAGTTTTTTAACACTAGCTTGAATTTTGAGATACGCTTTTTATAAACAAGTTAAAACTGACTTTTTAGAGATCTCAATTACTTCTAGAATACAATATTTGCAAACTTAATTTATAAATATTACTGTTGACTGATTATACTGTTTATCTTTATCAAAATATTCATTAAACAAGTGAATTAGTACATTACGATACATGTATCTTAAATGTTCCGTAACGACGTGGTGAGAAGTTAGCGCCTGAACAAAGAGAGAACGATAATTCTCGTCGAGCAACGGGGCACTTAAGTCACAAGTATCGTATACTATTTTATAGCACGTGTGACATAAATTCGCCGACCTCTACGGTAAAAATACAAAATATCAAAATTTATAATCGACATTACGTTGTAGAAATGCTAGATCGTGATTAAACTCCACGCTACCACTGTTCACTTTTGATATTGTGGTTAAAAATTGTGTGGAAAAAATGGTTAAAAACTTATCAAAATTTCTTAATAATTTTATAAAGTTTCATATACTGTATATTAATACAACTTTTTTTTGCAATGTATAATAGAAAGTATTTATTTTAATTTATTAGGTAGCTCTTATTTTTATCCTTACATGATATGATATGTAATGATGCATTTATATATACTCCACTCATTCATCCTCTTCAAGAGCATGAGAGGTGAATTATACATATACCTCAACTAGCCCGATTATTTAACGTGGCGTTCTAACCATTGTGAGATTTCGTTCATACAATTAACTCCATATCACATTTAAAAGTGTTTCTGATAATTAACTGTTATCAACTTTATGACTAAAGCAAAATGTTACGGATGTATGCAGCATCATTTTTGTGTAGAAAAATAGTTCATGCAATTAACTCCATATCACATTTAAAAGTGTTTCCGGTAATTAACTGTTATCAACTTTATGACTAAAGCAAAATGTTACGGATGTATGCAGCATCCTTTTTGTGTAAAATGAAAATAGATATAAAGGTCAATTAACCAAAGTATTAATGTCTATTAATGTCTATGATTTTAAAATTGTTCTATTTAATATATGTATAGTCGAACATGTTCATATATAGTAATAGTAAAAAGACAGTTGATAGTGGTTGCGATGCAAAAAGTTAGTGATTGATTCAGCTTCATAGGAGCAAGTTTGTTTTAACCTTACTATTATTGTACGGATTAATCGTCTTTTTGAACTGTATCAAAATAAATATTAAATATAGAAAAATGTGTTTGTTTAATTGTTTTACTTCTTAATTTCTGCTCGCGTATAATAATGTTCTGTGCGCGAACACAAATTTTGGTCGGCATAGTATAATGTAAATAGGCCTTTTATGTCATGGAAAAGTGCACGACAAGTGCGAATGTATGTCAGGTCGTAACTAACAATTATTTGTAAAATATTCTTTTATAAATATTCTTCGTTCTCAGTTAATGTCAAACATTATATGGATGAAAGTTATATTTTTCATGATTACATTGTCATAAAAAATACATTCTTTTGAGGGTACTTTTGAATAATATTAAGTAGCAATGCAGTTTAAAATTAATAATTTAAAATATTAAACTGTTTATAAAAAATTATGCTGCACCAAGTATTTTATTTAATACAAAAATATAAGTTCTCTCACAGTTTTTGGTTAAAAAATTGTTAATAAACAATTGTTTTTTACATTTCCAATATAACTAAGCTAATAATAGAATTCACATTCAGCATCTCATAATGCACATCACAATTCAAGCTGCACCTCGTACATTTTATTTCATAAAAAACCCAGCTTATTGCATTTCTTGATTATACATATAACATGCCAAGTTTCCCGCCGAGAAGAAGCTCGATTCTCAGCGTCCTCTTATATCTGGCACCCCGCCTAGAGCAACAAAGCCCCACTAAAGCCAGTTAGCTAAGCAGCCAGCCGAGCCAGCTGCAGCGTCAAAATATAGAAGCATCGGCCGGCTGTTCCCAAACGCGTAAGAGAAATGCGCCAGCTAATTGACAAGAGCCAAACGCTGCTGGCGTCCCCCGAGCGCCGCGGTCTCCGCTTATATAATTGCCCGAGTCTCCGGCATCAGCCGGGGTAATCGAAAGGGCAAAGCGATTCTCTCGAATATGCAATGGGAGAGCCCGCTCGGCGTTATTAGCGTCGCGTGAGCGCGGATAAATCACGGCCAAGCGCGGCTTGATTTACGGTGTCGCCGACTACTCTTTCGCTAATTGAGCGCGCGAGTGAATCGAGGTTCTATCGGTGCTCTATGGATCGATTGGGAGAGGCTCCAAGGAGTGAGTGTTTGGAGGATCGGAATTGTTTTTTCGGGGTTTGATGTTATTGTGATTATGCTTTTTTTTAGTGGGGAGAGTTGATGGTTGGTTATGATTTGGAAATTTATGTAATACGATGTTTGTATGGAATTGAAACGGCGCTTGATATTGCTGATTCGACAAAAGTATATATCAGCTCGGTTATTGAAGCACATATGATTGTTATTCGGGAAAATCTTCATGACACAGCCCTTTTCATGTAATTTCTTATATAAAACGGACGACTAAACGAATTTACAGATTAAATTTTACAAACTTTTACCGAATTTCAGATCTATCTACATACAAAACAACAACACAAAATGAATCATTAGCTGGGAAAATAATATGTAATCCAGGTTTTGAAAACAATTCAATCCACTTGTCCGAGGAAACTTCATAAAAGCAACCATGTCCATAAGTTAAAAGCTCGTGTTCTCAAATCCACTCGACCACTCGATTCTCTAGGAACGATTATCCCTATAGAAAGATTCGAAAGCCATATCGAAACTCTTGGCCTGCAAGACCCCGGAAAAACGGGAAAACCGCACTTAACCCATTCAACTTTGCGGCTCAAAAAGTTAATCCTCAGTCCCTCGAGTTTCGCGCGCAACAAACTCGCCTGAATTCGCTCCGTGCATGAGATTGGAGGGGATAAGAGAATCTATGGTAGAGCTTAGGATGGTAAAAATTGCTACTTTTTGGGGGAATGGTCGATTAGCGAAAGAAGGCTTTATTTAAATTTTTAATTTGATAATGTTATTTACTTGTAGGTAATATGTGTTTGTATTGAAAAAAGTATAATACTTCTTGCAATTGGTATTCATTTTACGTTTTTATAAATTTCTTATTTGAGCGTAACACAATAAGTGTCGGTTTTTTAATATCGGCGTAGATATCGTGTTTAATAAAGCCGGAACAAGTGGACGTCGTGAATAAAAATAAAGTACGTGCTTTAGTTCATATTTCTCACTTTTACGCAAACAAAAATAAAAGCACGCACTGTGAATCTAAAACTATCTAGAAAAATTCGATATCAAAATGGTTTTTTTTTATGGTTTAGAACTTAAAAGCGCTTTATACTTCGTTCACCGTATAAACGACTGCTTCCGTAGTCAAAATAAATAGGTATTGAATATAAAGAGATAATTTTGGTAAGCATCACATACTTATTTTACGTCAAATATGGTCAACAAAATTGAAATTTTGAATGCTATGTATAAGAATCTTTTTTCATAGAAAAAAGAAAATAATTTCAGCGTATCAGTAGAAGAATAGGATCGAAGCATTATTTACTCGGTCGATGGAGCTTTCTGCACGCTCTCCAGTACTATGTGAACTCTGTACATGCTCGAAGGAATTATTTATCAAGAGAATATCATACTTCCAGGTCACGAATTTTCTCGAGTTCCGAGGTATTCTCTAGTGTCAAAAAAAGAAGGAATAAAAATGAAAAAATAGAATTTGAGGGCACTGCTAGTTGAGTATTAAAGGTTGTCTGGATGCTAAAGCTGTGATTTTAAAATTCATACGCCAGTCAAAATCAATACTGATGGTAATAAGGTTTTATTAGTAACAGAATAGAAAAATTCAAAGATAGTTCTTCTTTAATTTTTCTCGTAACGAAAATTCAACTCGTTCAACCAACTCCACCCAAATTATAGATTTTTGCGATGCAATCCACCCACTATATTTAGTATAATGACACCAATTCGAGGCACAAATTACCATCCTTGCGGCGACAGCCGGTATCAGAAAATACTTTCCCGAAGCCTGAGCAAAATTCGTGACCCGGAAGTCTAATACTCCCTCTCGCGCTTTCTCCTTGTTAGCCTGATCAGGCAAATTTTATTTGCGAGGAGTTATCGGGCTCCGTGGATCGGGAATTTCAATTAGGACCGAGAAAGAGAATATTCTAAATAGGTTGCTAAATTGAAGCTTATTATCCAGGAACGCCCGGCTGTTTTTCTCTTAATTTGGAAAATAAGTTTCTGAACGAAAAATTTCGACTTGAGCTGTCAGGTATTAATAACTTTGCCAGTTGAAGTGTCTGACATTTCGTAAGAAAATAAAAGGGAGAAGCAAGTTTTAATTTGAGTGCTTGTTGAAAAGTTGTTAGCAGATTTCCGCAATGGAATTGATTTGCCGAGTTATTAGTGCTGATTTCTGTTTTATTGACATTTACTCGGTGTACCTTACAAATAGGGCATTAATTATTAATTATTTTCCGCGAATACCGTAACCCATTTTTATATTGAATTTATAGCTCTTGGAAAATCCCCTGACGGTGTGTTATTAAAAATTTCTTGGAGTTGTTGTTTCAATGGAGAGTAACAATGTGACGTCGACATTTTTTCGAAAAGATAAAAATTAAATAATAAAAGAATGGATTCCCATGTTTTTTATAACAAAGAGCTTTTTACATTGTTTTAAAGTTTTGAAATATGGATTATCATTACCAAATAAGACAGTCTCCTTTCTTAAAAAATAAATATTAGATTTCTACACGGATGGAAAAAGTCGATATTTACCTCCCGTGATGTTTTTCGTCCGAGCGAAGCGAGGGAGAAAGTCGAGAAAGGTAAATGTTCGCTTTGCGCTCAAGTATCGAACTTTATATTTACCGTCAGAGCTAAAAAATCATAATCAAAGTCGTGATTTTAAGGTTAGAGTGAAAGAGAAACTATTTCTAGTTTCATTTCATATCTACAATTGAGCTTAGTATTATAAAACTGTTAAATCTATAAACTTGAGAATTTGAATATCCCATAACTCGAGTAAATCCCAAACAAATCAACAAAAAATAAGTGAAAAAACAGTCCGTCACGAACTTCTTCATCTCATAATTCAAGTAAAAACAAACACCTCACCAGAGCCCAGAGCAAGCGGCAGTAAACTCGGGCGATAAACAGAGCCAGCAAGTGCTAAACACTTCAAAAGAAACCCAAAGCCTCGCGTATTCTCCTCGGCAACTTAACAAGCCACCCTATCCAAGACGTAAAAAAACACACGCGACACTCAAGCAACAGCAGCCGCCATTGACTAAACTCCGTCCGATCAGATATACGCGCCTCAAAGCCCGCGTATATAGCCTTCGGCAAAGGACGCGCGATATCTTTTAGCGAGCGTCTTTTTGATTACCATCACGGCCCCGGGGCTCTCTAAACGCACGCACCTAGTGTACATTTCGAGCCCTGTGATTTCGCTTAATTAAAAGCAGCGAAACAGAGACGCGTGAGGGCTCCAAAAGGAATACCTCCCCCCCTCCCCCTTCGCTCTCTCCTCGCGTGTTGACTTTGAGTAATTAATTTTGAAAGGGATCCGTGTGCAGACTCGCTCCGGCGGAATGTATATACCAGAGCCCGCGCGCGTTTGTTTGAGCGCTGTTATATTAAATTCGAGCGATACGCGTCATGAGTTATTCGTATATATTGAGCAAGTGCTCGAATAATTTGATTTTGTTGGGGTTGGAGGGGGGGATGCGTTTTAAGGTTTATTCGTTGGGTTAAGGGGCTGTTAAATGGGTTTGCGGTTGCTATTGTGAGTTGTGTTATTTTAATCGTTCTGGTGATTATTTGGGCGATTATGTTTTTGTTGGAATTCTCTGAGGTTTGTAGAAAATGAAATTTGCTAACTGATTTGTAGGTAAGAATGTAATATGTTGAGATTTAACGGGTCCAAATTAATATGCCGGGATTTCATTTTTTATGATGATAGTGATGAAATTTTGTAGGTGGAGCTTTAATGGACATAATAAGAACATGAAGTGTGTTTTGTAGTTTTCGTAAAATTTGTCATGCTCTGTTAAAAACCGATAAAGTGCAATTTCGACCTATGAATAATTCAAGTGCTTCGAGAACTAAAATCGATAGAGCGGGAATTTTTAAAGCAACCGGTAATTTGCATATTTTATTTTTTAAAACTTTATGAAACTCAATTAATGCAATTAGAGTTAAGCAGATCGATTTAAGTTTGAAATAATACAAATTAATAACTTCATTCTGCGAAATCACTTATTAACTATTATAATAATTCATTTAACCGAGTTAACAAAACAGTTTCCAATTGTGTATTTTCATAAACCATCTACATTATTGCTACGAACTGAATTAATGTCTACTAATTATGATAAATTTAATAAACTTTTCAATTAACAGTCCCTAAACGGCGCATTCTGGAAAAAATACAATTCAATTTACATCTATTACTCAAATATCATTACCAATTAAACAACTTCAATACGTGAACCCCCAATTCGAAAAAAAGAATTCGAAAAGCAATGGAAACGAATTAAAAAAGTAATTAAACTTTCAGCTCATTACAGAAAGGATTAAAATTACTGCTAATTAATGTCGGATCAATTCCGAGAGGTCAAATAAAAATCCACAGCTCGTATAAAAATGCGCGACCGCGCGCCGCGAGATTAATCCGTCAGGAACGCGAGAATAGTATTAAAATCGATCGTATTCATCGGCGAGCTCTTACGCTTATTTGCTCGTTTAGCGGAGCAGCTAGAGAGCATAGAAGAAGAACTATAGGAACAAACTGTACCGCTGACTCGTCGCGTCCCTTTGTAAGCAACAGAGCCGATATTAAAAAACACGCTCGGCCAGCCGCCGCTGGCATATCTTTTATTACATCGTGCGGTGCGCGTGTGCAGGCGCGCAAAAAATTCCTGCTTATAGTCTATTATCGGATGTTGGACCGAGGCTGGGATAGGTTGCAGGAAAGTAGGAAGGCTGTAAGGCTGCTTGGCGCTGTTCTCGGACGGCTTTTTAATATTTCAAATGACCTTGTTTTTGTTGCGAATGGGAAAAGTTTTGTGTTTTTTTGGAAGGGATTTTGAGTAGTGGATTTTAAAAAATTTCGTAACTTTTAAAAGTAAGTCTGTGAAGAGATTTATCAGATTGCTAGACACTGTTTTGAAAAAATATTATAAGATGCATTTGCTAATCTTTAAAATTTAATAAATAATCGTAGCTTTACTGAACCGTTAAATACGTGAAAAATCAGAGGCTCTTTTTAACAAACAATTTACGTTTACTTTCGCTCCCTTAATCAGGTCGACGGCCACGGAAAAAGGCGCTTCGCGTAAAAAGCACCCAAAGCCGGAAGACGGAGAAGTTCCGTTGCCGGGCGAAAAAAAAGATGCGGAAGCTATCGCCGTGTTGGCCAAATCCTATCGGCTTCGCTCGTTTTTGCGCTCAGCGTTATAAATACTTTTTGTTGCGCTTTTCTTTTTAGTCTGCCTCGCGTTCGGGCAATCTTTCTTTTTTTCGCTCATCGAGCGCTTTGTTTCTCTTTCTCGTCTCAGACGACTCCATCTTTTCTGACGGTCATCTAAGAACTTGTATTTTGTCTTTCTTTTTGTTTTAGAAAAATGTAGAGCCAAAAAAGTGTAATAAAACTTTTTCTTTACAAAGAAAATTTTTTTCGGTTTTTTCTAGATTGTATTTTCTAGGGTATTTTCGTTTCGCTTTATTTTGTATTCCAATCTCGTGTCTGAAATAGACGTCGTAAAAGTTGATATTTAAGTTTAGCTACTTTGTAATATAGCTACTGCACAAGTCGATATTAAACTTTCCATTGTTATTATGCAAAATATTCTTCTTCTGACGCTTCTTTAACTAAGAAATGAAATAATTCCTTATTTAGCGTTCAAAAGAATGCTTTATATTTACATTATATCCTCATTATATATTCCTCCATCGAGAGAATAGTCATAATAAAACCACCCTCCCATCTTCGCAGCATCTTAAAGGAACAATTTATGAACTCAACGGCAATATCACCATCCAAAGAATTTAAATTAAAATCAACTTCGACCCTCCCCCGGCATTCGTTCTACCCCCATCTTTCTTTTATTCTCCTTGCTGTCCTCGCTATCTGTTTTACTCGTCTCATCAAGTGAAACGCGGCTGGTCCTCCATTACATATACGCCCCGGCGACGAAGAGTCCGTCGAGGCCTAACCAGGTACGGGATAAATTTGCGCCTAGTGCGAAGAAAAAAAACGAGAGAAATAAAGATGGAGGGGTGTGTTAGAGCGTCGTAAAGGCCTGAGGCATTGTGCTCCACTACGCTGATGGCGCTTTATTATTTCTTTTTTCTGCGAGGCGTGGCGAGGCTGCTGCCTTCCTTGTAACCGAAGGGAAATAAAAGGACGGTGAATTAGAAACGCTGATTTACGGAGTGATTATGTTTTTCTAAGGGTCGCGTCATTAGTTTGACGTGAAGGTCAGAGACGATTCTTTGGGGTTTCTTAGGATAAAGTGTGGCTGGTTTGAGAAATAAAACGATTTTGGTATTTTAAGAAACTTTCGACTTTAATTCGTCGTCACTCAGAGAGTTTTAAAAATGGAGAGGGAGAAGTAAAAAAGAACGGACGGAGGTTGAATTTTTTGAATAGCGAGGAAGATAACTTGGAATTTAGTGGAATTCTAGCAGAAGACATATCTTTCTAAAATATTCTGTTTACTTGGACGGTATTTCTGATAGTTTTCTTAGCTCTATTATTTAACTTTATTTTTAGTAAATAAATTTGGCTACATACCGACACGAACAAACATTTTATTTGTACAACATTCCTTATAAAAATGTATATACCGCATAGTTTACCATTAAAATTAATGAATGCATCTCATTGAAAATTTCTATCCTCGCACATACTCCGTCACTTCATCCAGCAATTTTTTCCATTAAAACAAACAAACTACAAAAAAAGCCGTCGTTCCGATTTTTCAAACAAAAACAAAAATCCTGTAGCATCGGAAAAGCCCTGATTTATCCTCTACACCCCTATTGCACCGAAATACATTAACTCTCTCGTTTCGGACCTTTACACAAAACAATAAACCATTGAAAATCCGAGGACCCTCCGGGCAAATGGCTAGGGCGGCAAATCGACTCACGTTAAGCCGATGCACGCGCGGCATTAATCAGCCAATAAACGCGGCCCCTCGATGATCGCGCGTGCGCGAGCCTACGGCCTAAGCTTATTTCACTTGAGCTTTTTTTTATTCGCTTCGCAATGGGGTTGATTTAGTGCAGAGGGGGGTTTTCGTTTAGGGATTTTCCGGTTGGGGTTAGCGGAGAATTTAGTGTCAGTTTATTTTTTTAATGGTATTCCGTTCTCGATAAGTTTGCGTTTTAATTTGTTTCTGATTTTCAAACAGTTTGAAAAAAAAAAATTACTTTTAATTGCTTTATTTTCTTTTTTAAATCTAGATATAAGTCTTTAAACAAATATTTTGAAATTTAAAATTAAATAAAAAGTACTAAAATTTTTATTTAATTACCGTTTGGCTTTTCAATTAATTAGCCTCTTCATTCTTATAACTAATATTTAAAAGCGATAATTCATGTACTCTGTCGTTGCTTAATTAATAGCGGAGTGAGCAAAAGCAGTAGAGAGTAAAAGTCATTAAAGCTTAATTATTGGGAATATCAGACCAAGTGACTAATCGCCGTATAATTAAATATTTGATACTTAAACCGGATGACTACTACAGTAAATAATTTATTATTATCAGGTAGTTTGGATTATACTGTAACAGTATTCAGTAACAACATAAAAACATTGTGATACATTATAGATAAAGATACATAAGTTAAATGTTATAATTTATTAGAAACTAGACTTTATAAGTTTTTCATCATGAAGATTAATTTAATGTAGAATGAAATTTTAAAAAGCTTTTTTTATATACGTATTAGAGATGAAGTATTATTTTTTATCAAAACGCGAAAAAACTCACATTTATTCATAACATCCTTTTTAAGATGCAGTTCTACAAATTTTTTTGTACACGTGACTATATTAAAGCAAGAAATTTGCATAGGTATTTCAACTTAGCAAAAAAAGAAACTAAAATATTACCTTTTCTGAATTTATTTAAACTTAGTAGGTCATCCCTTAGAATTCGTTATACTTTATGACAAAAATAATCATGTCCTGAATTACTTTTATCTAAAAATCTGTGTAGTTAAATTTCGGGTTTATTCAAAATATTTTAATTTGCTACAACTCGTTGAAATCTTTGTCGCTGAATGCACTATTAATCTTTGAATTTTACTCACTGAGAACTCTAAAAAATTATTCGTCGTAAACCTACCAAGCAAAATAGTAAAAATCATTTTAACGAAGCTTATCTTGCTTAAAAACGTCACAAAACTTTTACACTTAAAAATTACAATCTTTAAAAAAACGAAAAAAAAAAGAAATGAATTAGAGCATAATCCGGTAATATTCAGAAAGCAGACGGCAGCGATCCCGAGTAAAGACTCATCGATGAACACAGTAGCAGGTCCGAAAATTGCCCGTAGCAGAAGAAGGCAATTAAACGTCCCCGGAGCCGTAAGCACCAATATTCCAGGCGCGCTTTGCGCGAAAAGAGGCGAGAATACGAGGCACGGGGGACAATTTTCCCACTTCCGCGCTTTATTATAACGGCCGCGCGACTCTGTGTATATCGCTTTACGAGCTAGCCGCGCGGCCACTAAAAGCTCGGATCCTTTCTCTCTTTCTCCTCGGTGATTTCGCGGTCGGACGATCCTCTTATTTTCTTTAGCTCTTTCCTTTTTTTCCAGCCCAGGCACCAGGGCCCCCCCCCCCTTTTATTTTTCTTCCCCGAGAGCGACTAAATAAAGTGCCGATGTGCAGCGCAGTTTTTCTTTGTTGCCGGCCTGCCGCCGCTGCTGCTTTTGTTGTTGTTGTTCTTGCTGCGCCCCCGCGCGCCCTCTTTTTTCGTTTTTTCTTCGAGAGGAGTTTTCGCAGAGCGAATGGCCGAGATAATTTCGGTCGCGGACTTTAGTGCAAGCTCTTCTACTCGCCCGCTCGTGTCCTTTCTTTCCTGGCTCTTTTTTTTCGTCCTGGATTTTTTAACATTTTACTAAGTGGTCGCGCGCTGGTTTACGGTTTCGCGCTGTTTGCGGAATGAAGCTTGGGTTTTTTTAAGGCGGGAATTATTGTTGTAAGTTTTGCGTGGCTCGTGATTTTGGTATTGTCGTTATATTTGGTTTCTTTTTAGGAAAGGCTAGACTTTATTTTAAGGAAATTGAACGAATCTCTTTTTCACTTTAGATCTCTTCATATATATTATCAAAAGTTATTAAGCTTATTTTAGGCAAGTATACATGTAAATCGCGATCAATTATTCATTTTAGCAGAATATTATTGATTAATTCTATTATAAGTGATGATTAACAGTAAAATTGAACTGATATTCATTGAATTATTCATATTCAATTCAGGACTAATCTTTAATTGACCTTTTAATGGATTAAGTGCCAACCACATTTGGATTTCAGTGAGAAAAGCATTATTATAAGTTTTTATTAGAAAATATAACGGCATAAATTAATAGTAATAGTATATTACGCACTTCAAAAGATAAAGAATAATCGAGTCCATAGCAGGTTTAAATTACCACCTGACCTAAAGGTGAGGATGACAAACATGTGCTATGAGATATTACCATTTTACTTTCCGCGGTACATATGCTATTTTTTCGTCTACCGATGGCGAAAATACGAAATTTATATTAATAGTAATGAAATAAAACAAAAATAAATGTAGAACTGTAGAAGATCGTAAAATTTTATCACTCTAACCAAAAAAATTACAATTAAAAATGATAGCAACATTTAATAATATTTTTTTAATTACGTCTTTAAATCCACCCAAAAAGTACCATCATTCGTGAGAACATAGTAATTTAATTATCTATCGCATAATATTGAATGTTAGAATAACTTCTAATAAAAACTGATTTGCATTCAGTATTTCTGCAAATTTCATTTGATACATCCACGTAAAAGCCCATCGGCAAAAGCTCGGCTTTTTCAATACACCGTGATAAAATGAACCGCACAAATACAGAATGTTTATTTCTATTAAATAAATAGATCCCTCGCGTGAATGGAAATAAACTCGATTCCCTCCGCCTCTACGCGGACTCTGGACTACATTCGCGCAGCGCGCAGCTCGCTGAATAATAGGAGATCGATCGTAACGCTTGAAACTTCACACAGCCGGAGCGATTCATCGGATGGCGGCTGGAGAAGCCGCGGGAGAAGAAACCAATGAATTTCCAATGAGAAAACAAATCTCAAAAAGCCATCTTCTCCTCGTCGTCAAAGAGCAGACACTCTCTTCATTTAATATTTATCGATTCTCCTTTATGATGTTTGCCCTGGGCCCCCCCGCGCGCGATGTAAGTGAAATCGCATTCAGCCCGAATGGGGCTATTCTTCTTGATTTTATGACGTTGCCAGGATAAATTGCATGAAATAATTAGAATGGCTTAAAGCCGAGGGAACCTGCTGACGAGCCGGACTCTTTTTCCACTGGCACTCCTGGCCAATTAATCCTCGTTTGGAACGTCTTCGAAAATTCCATTACGAGATTTTCGGAGGAATCGAATTAAGCTGTCACGGTCTATCTTAAAGAATTGAGAGTAACTGCCTTTTTATCCAACTCCGAACAATGTAACGCAATAAAAAGAAAAAATGATAAAAATATATGACTCGGAAAATACCGCGTAACAGCAGCATTCGACGCTCGTCCGCGCGTAAGTAGAAAAAAAAAAAGTGAAAAATTGTCTCGTGCGCTGCAAGCTAAGTAGGAGGTGGGGCACTTGACAAATTAGGCCGAACCGAAAGTCATCCCCTCGAGGCCCCGGCAAGCGAGGAGACTCATCGAATCGTTTGGCCTCTCCAGCATCCGGACAATTATCGACTGCTGTCGGCGTTCTCGCTTCCTTGTTTCGCGAGAAAGCACTTCTCGCGTGTGGGCTACACGGTTATAAAATTCCCAATTCGTCGTATTCGATATCGGATGGATACGGATGCAAAGATGATGCGATAAATTTTATGGATTCGTGGAACTATTGGACGGTACGCATAAATGAATGAGTAGGTATGTATGGAAAACTAATAAAAGTTATTTGAAAGTATTCACAGTAGGTATTATATTAGCTGTACTTGGAAATATCTGTACAGTGTGCGAGGATTTCTACGAATATTTAATCGATATAAAAAATTGCATATTTCCTTGTATTAAGTTCAGATTGTACTAAAATTACTAAATAAACGTTTTAAAATATTGTCTAAAAAAAGGTGCTACCGTGTTTTTGTAGAAATATACCATTTTATTTAAATTAATGTGTATAAATTCCTATCCAATCAATTAAATTTTGCATTGAATAAAACACATATCAAAGAGCTCCCATATCATTTTTCGCAAAAAACAACGAAGAGTAGCTACTGTCTATTCATCGCCTATTACATCTTTCGCGGAAAATCCTTTCTCCGTCGTTCAGCAGTGGGGGAATTGTCACACGCTCGTTCTGTCTCTGACCGTCCGAGATTGCATTCGTGCAGTTTAAACATTTGCAAAGGGCTGCTTTGTAGGTAGCTGTGCGCTTTTTTACGTTTGCTCCGAGCCTTCATTGAGTAATGTTTGCAAAAGATTTCATCTGCAAACGTGTTATTTTTATTCTTTTTTACTCAAAGTCAGCTTTTAGTAATTTCATAATTTTCCGAAAGTACGCAGCTGTCTTCGAAAGACTTTGAAACGCGAAATTGTCCTTTGTGCCAATTGAAAAAAGTTTCTTTGATTTAAAATTTTTATCAAATATTCCGCTAACGTGCTCAGTCCGCGTTCGCCTAGAAAAATCTTTTGAGACACCCAACTAACTTTACTCACCGCAAAACTTTATATATTTACTCAACCCATATCCAATTTCCTACCCAGCGCGTGAAACTCAATTCATCATTCATCAAACGGACAATCTCCCTGATCCAGCTCTAACTCAAATCGAGTCCCTCCCTGCGTCCATCCTCCTAAGTAACATCCATCTCCCCCCGAAGCTTACAAGCTCGCATAAAAAAAGAAACAGGCACTCCCAAGCAAATTTCCCGGGCTCCCCGAGGAACGGCTCCGGCAAATAAAATCGAGCCTTCGCTCCGCTTTCCCGAAGCTAGCTCGAAAAGAAACTGGAAACGCACGCTAAGCTATATTACGGTCCGGCGATCCCGCTTTCATTCGCCGCCGGTTTTCGGGCAATTTAATATCAGCGACTTATTCAATTGCTCCCCAGAACGACGGCCTCGGCTGTACGCGCGTCTCGTTACGTGCGTGTATGCAGGTAGTGCAATCGTGGCATCCGCCCAAGTATTGTCCCTCCTTCTCCGGACAAGTGGCCCTTTTTTCTCTCTTTGCCGCGCGCGCGCGCGCCGGTTTCTGGGTTAAATCCATTGTTGTTCAGCGATTCTCGCTCTCCTTTTTTCTCCTCCCTCGTTTCTCTTTGCTCCCTGTTTCTCGCACTTCGTTAATGCGAACAATATCGATTCTTTTTGTTAGCCGGCGCTTTCTTTGTCGCGCCGAGGCCCCCGAATGCGTACACTCGCTTGGCAGGAAAAATTGCCGTGATTACGTCGTAACGGTTTGAAAGTACTGCACTTTGGCTGCGTTAATTTTATGGTGATTCTGTTAACGAGCGCTCGCGCGTCCCGGCTAAAGAGTCGGAGTACGAGTAAATTATTGCGCGCGATGAAATTTCCAGCGGACGAGAGAGAGAGAGAGCTCGAAGTTTCTGCCTCATTTTCGCTTGTTAAGATAAGAGACGTTCGCCTCGCTTTTATCAGCCTTTTTTTTTTTAACGGCTACTCGACGTTTCAGGCGCTTTGGCTGGATATATTGAATTTGCAATTTAGCTTTCAATATCGTATTGATGTTTCGAATTATAATTTCAATTTCCAGGAGCCATTGATTACCGATATAGGTTTTAATCACAGCCGCGCGCGACGCAATTGCCGTTTCATTCGGAATAATTAACAATCGAATTCTTCAAAGCCAGCCGCGCGCTCGCTGTCTTGTTTCGCGCCAACTTTAATTATTTCACTCGAAAATTGCGTTACCCAACTGCGGAATCCAATTGCAAAAGCTCTAATTTCAGCGGCAACAGCCCGAAACGAAATCCAACAAATTATAATTTACGAAAAGGCCATCCGAGACCTCCACCGCAAACCTAATAAGCCAAAACTTGTGGATGCAGGATCGAGTCGCCGAGTAAGCTCAGCTATAATCTCTCTTCCTCCAGCTGGCCAGCAAAAAGGCAGGAGCGCGCGGCGCCAGCCGCTACAACGCGCCAGCCGTATAACAATGGAAATCCAATTGGCGCGCTCTCGCTCATCCCCCAAAGGATGTAGCTGCATACGTATCGCTCGTTCTCTGTCAGCCCTACGTGTGTATGGAAGCGCAGCAGCGCAGCGAGTCGAGATCGATCGTTCCACTTAGAGGACTGCTCCTCTCTCTCTCTCTCCCACGCTGCGAATCATCCGACACACACAGAGAGAGAGAGAATCGTACGGAGGAAAACAAATCTCGGCGCGTATACGCGAGGACTACGCCCCGTCCGATAATTTCGCCTCTATTCCCCGAACGCGCTGGGAAATGGATCAAGTCGCGGGGCCGACTCTCGAGGCGGACCGCGCGGAGCTTCTGTCTCTTTTCTCGCCGAGTTTTCTCTGGCTTTGCACTGCGGATGATCGAGGGGGGGTTGGTCTCTTTTTTTTGCCGAGAGCTCGTGTTTACTGGTCTGGACGGGGGTGGTTATTTCCCCGGGGGGAGAGTAGTTTCTGGGTTTGGTTTATAGAGGCGGGATTGGAAATGTTAATGCGGTTGATGATGGAATTTAAAGAGACGATGGTTTTGAGAAATACCGCGCCGGATGTGTAGTTAATAAACGGTACCGGCACACTATAGCTTCACGTTTTCGTGTAAATACACTAGTCGGAGGAAACTGGACCAGGCGGTCGATCACTTCCTCTTTCATTATTCTTACGGCCGGCTGGAGATCCATTCGTCTCTGTTAAACATACACTGCTCGTATGTAAAGCGCTAAGCTCGCACTCGGTACAAAGCGCACGAAAAAGGCGGGGGAGCCGCTGGATCTTGAAATAAATCAAAGCCAAAGCCCGCGCGGATCCAGCCGCGTGATTTACGGTTTTAGCGCGACGTTACATCGACCTACAAGCCAGCCTCCCAGCCCTCTTTAAAAAAACTCAAAAGAAAAAGCCAAAAACCTCATTTCGTAGCTTTCCTGATCTGACTTTAAAATGAGAAAAGCACTGGAAGCTTAGTCGGCTGCAGGTATAGCCACGAGCTTACCGGTGATGCCGAGCAGTAGCCAGCATACGAGGCAGAGTACGTAGTAGTTGACGTAGCAGGAGGACGTGCTCATGTTGCGCTGGCGCCTGGCACTGGCATACCTCCGGCGCCGCCTCCTCGGCTGCCTCCTCCGCCGTTGCTCTCGATCAGCCAGCAACCACCCTCCAGTCTCTCTCACACCTCACGATCCTCCTGCCAGCTCCACCGGCTCGCCTATCCATTCATCGCGCTCACTTATCTCTTCTTCTCTCAGGCTTGTCAACACTTTTTTTTTATATCCACGTATTAAAGCACGCGCGTCGACACTCGTTGACTTCTTACCGGCTGACCCTAGCACAACCTTTTCTACTTGCAATCAAGCATCAACAATAAATACCCTCTCACTCTTTCTCTCTCTTTCTCTCTCTCGGGACGAGCGATATATCGCGCGCTCCGGCGCGGCTCCCTTCGACAACAGCGACTCGGGCGCACTACTGACTCTCTGCGCCGAACGCGCGCGCCTCTCCGCTCTCTCTCTCTCTCTCTCACTCTCGCGCCCCCCCAGCTGGAGCCCCCTCTGGAGTGGAGCGCCAGTAGCTCTCCTAGCCAGAGAGAGAGAGAGAGAAAGAGAGACGGGACGAGAGTAGAGCCGAGGCTGGAAAGAGAGGAGGGAGGAGAGAGAGAGAGAGAGAGTCGCAAGCGAGCGACGGCCCGGGCGAAGCAGCAGCTCTATGAACCCTGCGCGAGCCGGGTTGCTGCTGCTGCTGCTGCCGCGCTGCCGCTCTGGCACCGCCAAGCCCCGGGATCCGCGCAAGCGTGTTCACACTCTGCACGCCGCTACGAACTCGACAGAGAGACCTACAGACCCCCTCGCGCCTTACTCTTTCTTCCGCTCCTCTTTTTGGGCCTTGCCGCCTTGTTTTCTTTCGGATTGCCGTTCGACGCCTTGATTTTCACCGGCGCTCGCTTTGTTTGGATCGCCAGGCGTTTGTTGATTGGCAAATTTCGGAGGCTGCGGATTCCTCGGCTCGAAGAATGCGCCCGATTGGCCGCGGCTCTTGTAATTGGAGAAGTTCCTAACAATTCGGCCCGCCACTTGCTATTCCTCGCTCGTCGCGATGATTGATTTATCGCCAAGGGCGCCGCTTGCAAAAAGAAGGGCCGGCTTGCCGCGGGTAGAAAAGAAGTCCTGAGCTCGCGGGGACAAAAGGCCGGGATGAGACTACGGAATCAGACTCGGGTCATTAGCTTTTTGCCGGGGCTGGTCACTGACTGATAATCAGCCGGAATCCGTCTCGGCTCATTACTAGTATAGCTTCTTTTTCTCTCGCGCCGCTCGTTACGAAAATTCTGCGGATTAATCCCTTTACGTTATTTCCCGCGAATTTGTACGGACAAAAAGAAAGGTTCCGCGGAAAAATGTGATTTTAATACCGGCCACATCAAAGCGAGAGCGGCCCACTGTGCTTATGCAAACGCAATTTTTAATTTCGACACCGCAATACCTATTTCGGCGAAAAAAGCCCCCGGCAAAGGCACTGGCTTGCGAAGAATGTAAAAATGACGGAAAAAAAACGCCCGCATGGTACATCCTTATACGTTGACACAGGCAAAGAGAGAAAAAAATTGTCATTCAACGTCGCCTCGCACACGGCATTTTCCGTTTGACATTCCCTGATTAATGCAAACACTCTTTTTTTTTTGCGAGCCTTTTATCTGGGTCACGGACATTCCAGCGTCTTGGCGTGTGTACAGCCGCGCTCTGTGTCCCTCCTGCACATACACGGCCTCGCAGGCTTGGAATGTCAAAGAAATTTACTCTTTTAAGAGTTCTTTCTTTATACCAGCGGAGCGAGCGAGGAGAGCTAAACTTTAAGGCGGCTTCGAAAACAGAGACTGCGCGACGAGAATCAGGCGGCCGGCTTGAGATATATATTTATAGAGAATGTGGGAGAAAGCTTCGGGGGGATCGATAAAGAAAAGCTATATATCAATAACTTTTTGATTGAGTGTCGATAGCAAGTTCCTCTTGAAAGAGCTCGAAAACTGTCGAAAATAGCTCTCGATTTTGCTCTTTACTTTTTTTTTTAAATTACTATGGCTAGTTTTTGAACAACTCTTTCAAATAAGTAGGGAAAATGTCTTAAAGAAATCCCGTGAAATATTAACGTATAAGAAAATTATTTTATTCCGCTCTCTACATTAATAACGCAGAGCTTTCACGCTGACCGTCCCAACGTAACTTCATACTACTCGCTGGTGTCAAACTTCGCGCGATTCACATCGACCCTTGACACCTACATAAATAGCCACTCTAGTTGAGTAGTTCTCGACATCAATATTTTTTGAAGTTACAATACTTTCGTTCACATAAATTAGTTCCACTCACCCCTAAAAATCCAAAAAATTAAACATTTCACTAAAAAAGCTATTTATTTACAATTCACCCAAGAGATAAAGAACATATTTACCACTTCTTTCGGAAAAATCCGCAAACACCGAGCCACGCCCTCCCGATCTATTATCCCACACCTCCACCCGTTCACTCTCAAGTCCCCTTAATAAACAAGCAAATAAAATTTTCACTCCTATCACCGAAAGTAGTTTGCCTGCGTACACGAATAACAACGCGAACAAGCAATCAGAGCGCAAACACTTGCCCGGGCGTCCTGACGTCAAAGAATACATTTTCGCGCCAATAAAGTTTCGTCGCGGGATGTCCACACTAGAGGCAGGATTAATGGATTTATCGCTGAGGCGCGCGCGCTGCTGTCTTGCACGCGTGCCACAAAGGCCTCTCTGTGTGTACACTTTCGCGCGCGCTTCCTTTTTATATTTTTTTTTCCTCGCGCCGCAGACAAAGGCTGCGGCCCGGCTTCGAACGTTTGCGGAATCGTTAAATTAATCGCTGAGCTTGAAAGGAATTTCGGCTAGGTTTTTTTTTTTAGGTATGAGGGTGCTGTGTTATTGGCTGGGGATGAATCGGGTCTTTCGGGTTAAGAGATTTGGAGGTGAATGCACGATTGGGAGAAAGTTTTTAGATTGATTTGGAAAGTTCTTGTCTTTTTTTGATTTGCGGGTTTTTGAGAGATTGTGAATTACTTGACTAGAGGTTTTCATCTGTACGTTTTTAGTTTACCTCAGATTTATTATAGTACAATAAATTACAATAATTCTAGGAAAGTTAACAATTTTATTGTCATTAGAACAATGGCTGTAAGTTAACATAGTAATAATGAAGAATAAGTATGTTATATTGTTGAGATTAAATATAACAATTTTTACGTTCTAAAAAATATTAGTTTAGTATTACTCTGCGAGCAAAATTTTTGAATAAAAGAACGTAAGCTAAGTAAGGTTTGTACACGTTCTGTCAAAAAATATTGTACAATACGCGGGCGAAAACGTGATTTCAACTTCGTGTAGATTTTTCATTTTCGCTTTGCTTGGGCAAAATTAAAATCACTTTTTGTACTAGTATTGGAAGTTTATTTAATTAAAATTTTTATATTTTATACAAAATAAATGCATTAATTTTCTCGATTTTTTTGGGGGAATTTATAGAACTAATTAAATACCAATTTTTAGTTTGTTGTAAAAATAGTTTTTTATTTTGATTCAATTCTGATTTTATTCTGGAAAAAGCATTTTTCTATTAAAATTGTACAATAATATAATTAAGTCTAGGAATTTCAGGAAAAATGTTATAATTAATCAAATTTACGTACACCGTAGTAACATTTTATGACAACTAAAAGCTTCTTCGTAACTATAAACGTTTTATTGATGTACCATTTTATGAAAACTCGTTTAATTATTGATGAAAGATAAATTTGTTAGAAAATTGTACATGCAAAAAACAATTTAATGATTATAAAAACTAAATTCAAATCCTCAAATTGATTGAAAATTTAAAAAGGCTATCGCAAGTCATTTCAAAATTAATTTTGAATCAAACCAATTTATCAATATGTACAGTGGAAAACTTTGTTTTTCCGATTCGTTGAAAACCCTTAATGAAAAGAACGTACGGAAATTCCGGAATTTTTAGTTTTATTTTCTCGAAGCAACAGACCAGTTTTAGACTCCATCGACCAAGCCGAACTTTATGATTTCAAATGTTTGGCGTCGAACTCTAGAACGTTGCTAGCAATTACCCCTTTTAGTAATTATTTCCGGCTTAAAGCTAATGCAATTCAAACAGCTTTGTTGACCGAGTAATTAAGTAACTTTTTTTAGCTGTAAACCAATGCACGCCGGAAATATCTTTCAAATTATCGTGACTACTCTTAAAAAACTTAGGATGCACGTTTCAAAAACTCTCTAAAAATTGAAAATATTTAAAATATGAAAAATATTTAAATGCTCAAAATAAAATCCTCAATTTTGAAACAAAAAAGACTTTCAGTCTTACTTCTCCTCAAATAAAATAAAATATTAAATTTAAAAAACAACAGATAACAAGTGACAAAAAAATCTCCAAACATTATCCCGAACGCAATTAAATCTCCCATCAAACGTGGCAGCATCTGAAATCGAGAATGAAAAGCCCATAACAACATCACGCTTCGGCACTACCTTTTCTAGTCCCCGGCAATATCGGCTGCAACACAGTACAGCAGAGAGCAGCCAGAACTATACACATTTATAGCCTTTCCCAGAAACGCGCGCAAAACTCAATAAATAAATCGGGCTGAACACGTACACAGCCAGCCCTCCACCCACACAGCCATGCATAGCACAAGCGTTAAAGCCGGCATTTTATCGTTCTCGCCTGCTGGATCATTGTGACGTTCCGCGCGGGGCATGGCGAAGGATAAAACGAAACGGAAGCGAAGAAAGTGAAAGATCAACGCTGAAAAGACGTTTACTCTTATCTGCTCGTCCGGATGTGTCGAGGCGCGCGCGGCGTCGAGGAGAGGAGGAACGGTTCGCATTCCGCTAGCTGATTTCGGCGAGGCCCTTTGAGCTGCAGCGGCTGCGCATAGTTCAGCGATAACTTTTGCCTTGATACGATTTCGGGCAGCTGAAATTTCGCCGCTATAAACTTGGCAACAATCCCGCAGCTCGCGCGCGCTACTCGGCTGAAGGGAGAGAAAGTCGAGACTGGAGAGAGAGAGAGATCTTGTTATTATGCGCGTCTCGATGCTCACGGTTTATCTTTTGTGATATGAAAGCTGAGCGAGCCCAAAGAATTTATTAGGAAGCGCGGATACGTGAAGCAAGGGGCTGAGCAAGTTTCTTGATGAGAGAGAAATTTTCTCTGACGCGATTGTAAATTTTCTCTTATGCGTAGCTGTAAATATTTTTGCCTTCGTTCGGCCGGGGTTAGCTATCAATTTTAACACGCTGAATTTGTTGGATGTTAGCTATGGTTTTTTTATCGTTGGACATTTGGAATTAAAATATAATTCCGAGAAGAGCGTCGAATAATTTTCTCTGAATTACGCTGATTATCTCTTTTTATTATTTCGATATCAGCGCTTTATCATTTTATAAAATCAGCACTAATAAATGTTATAAAATACAAATGCGAAATATAAAGAGGCAGCTACACGCGAATCGCATAATAATTCAGCGTAAAAAAGTTTTTATCTAATTTAATACACGCCGTTATGAATCGGATAAAGTTCTAGTAGATAAAATATATCATGAAAGGCCACCGATGCAGTAAAAAGGAATAATAAATTTCAGCTTACCTCCGCGAGCCAAAATAAAGATGTGTCGAAAGACTTGAATTTCAATGTAAAATAAATGGATTTCCTACGTGAGTTTATAGAGCGCCTCCCATTGTCTTATTGTTCAAATTGAAATTTCGGCGGCACGTCTCCATTTCTGTTTCAGAAGCTAACTGTAATTTACGAGATCTCTTGTTGCTTCGCGACACTCAAATTATTGTTGATGTAGTAGACGAGGTACTTTATGTTATTCATACAGCCGTATGAAAATACAAAACCTTTCCATTTTCACTGCTTTATTAAAATAACATCAGCGTACAGTTTTCAAAAAATTAAACTTTATATAATACTCTCTAAAATGTTTGTTTTAAAAGGTTGAAAGCGCACATTAACCGAGATAACGCTCATAAATAAGAAACTCCAGAAACGGGCGGCTGGGAAAAAAAGGAAAATTAGATGAATAGGCACTTATACACGAGGTAAAGGTTGCCGTGTGTTTTTTATCGAGCTTTTTTTGCCCCGTTATATTGACTTTATCCCAGGCCAGTCTAGCCGCCGCAGAAGGATTCCCCCGTCTCCTTTCAGATTCCTGACCCCTTTGAAAAATTGATCCTCGTCGCGGGATTATAATTGTGTATTCCTCGAGATAAAGGGGATTACATTAAATTTTGACAACGCAAAGGATTACGGCCATAAACAGAGCAAATTGCGATCGGCCGCTGTATCTTCGTCGCTCTCGGCGAAAGTATTAATTATTTGCGAACAATCAATTTACGGAATTTTACGTGTAATTTATAGAAGTTGTTTTGGGAATGTTTAAAGCCGGAGGGGTATAAACATTTCTAAAGTGATGTATGGGATCGCATCTTCTTAAATATATTATCAAGCAGAAGGAAGTATTTTTATACTGTCTTTTAGTCAAGTCTTGAATTATTTTGAAATAGAGACAATTCCAACTACATTCTATAAACACAAAAGTATCGCAACTACAAATTCTAAATCCGAAGGGCAGTCCTCAATTTGTAAGTAGTAACAGACGATCCGTCCGACTGCTCCTAAAAAAGCCGAACAAAAGCCTCCGCACCATTCGCACGTCCCAACCTCTTCAATATCCTATCGATCCGCTCATTGTCTTCTCCACTCCCCCAAAGCCCCGCTCATTCCAGGCAAACAAGAAAGCTTTCTAAAAATATTAAGCTCGCGGAAATCCATAAGCCTCCCGAATACACAGAGGAAAACACCAGCTCCGTAACAGCCTGCGAAGTTAGAGCTTTGGCCGAGCAACGAAATTTCCGGCCTCTCTCGGCTAGAGCCGGCGTAAAACGCAGCGAACGACTCTACGTGCGAGCTCGGGCCGTTATAATATCTTTTTGCGCGTGATGACGCACGACCTTGCGGGCACGATAGCGCCGCGTGTATATTACGTGCTTACACGCGCATTTTCACCCATTATGATAGGGGGCTGATGCGCGCAGAGCCGCTGTGATAGCTCCCGCGTCCGAGTAGCCGCGGGATTTAGCCTCTCCTCGATTTCCAGCCGGAAAATCTGCTGAAAATTCGGGCTCTTGTTATGAGCGAGTATTGTGTCAATATCGCGCGAATTACTTCCGCGGACTTGGATTTTTAATGGGATTAAGCTCGCGGTGTTTGCTAATGCTCTTCATAATTCTCGCCGCGCTGATTTTAATGCGACCCCGGATAATCTAACTCGAATAATTGAGCCGTAATAAAAACGCAGAGAGAAATACGAGCCGTATCGCAGACGCCTACACGTGTCCTCGAGTGGACGAGTAAACGAGAGCTTGCAAGCTCCCGGCATTGATTCAGCCCTCAGCGGCGGCTAAAGTAACACTCTCCCAGCAATAGCAGGCCGGATCGAAAAGCGAAAAGCGCGCTCTCAACTCTCAAACTGTCCCATCACTCTCCCCCATAAACAGGCGCGCAGGCACATAAACGCCGAGAGCACGCGAGTGAGAGAGAGAGCTGGTCGCGTGGCGAGTCTTTCGCGCGCGCTCGCGGAAATTCGCTGAAGTACGGCCAGGCAGCCGGCTGTACAAGCTTTCTCTCTGCACACAGAGTTTTCATAGCGGCAGAGCCGCCCCCGCCCGAGGACCGAACAATTTTGCATTCATGCCGGCGAATCGATATACAGGCGGGGGCCGCTGGTTATGTGCGCGCTCCCGAAAACTTGCTTCGCCCTCTCGCCCGCGCGCATATTTGCATTTTATTACGCCCGGCTGTGTACAGTGTTTACACGGCTTTTTCCGCCCTCTGTGTATATGCAGGCTCAAGGCTCATTGGAGCTGGTATTAGATTATTAATGCGTATGGCTGGGACGATCGGGGCCAGATTTTCGACAACACTTTCTGGGCGAGTCGAGTGCCGCTCGTTCGCGGTGTATTGCCTGGCTATGCGTGATCCTAGCAAATTGAATATCTTCTGCTCTTCCGCCTCTGCTGCTTCTTTTTCTTATTTCGGGCTGGAGCTTTTGTGCGGCTTTTTTTCGGCTGTTTGCCTCGGCGAGTGGTTTGTACACATGGGTTGGCTGACTTTATAAGCAGTTTTCCGAGCGCGGCTGTTGAGCGCGCGTTATTTTATACGGGGGGTGGTGTTGTCGGTTCTTTTCCAGTGCTTTTTATCTGCGCGGCCCGATGGAGTTTGTTTTTAGCTGGAAGTTTAACGTTCGCAAGTTACATATTCAATTTATTTTTGCTATCTTTTATGTTTGTTTCTTTATAACACATTATTGTTTCGCTAGGAAGTAAACAAAAGAAACTTGAGTAGGCGAAAAGCGCAGCGGCGTACCCTTTGTACTCGAGCCGCAAAGGAAACCAGAGCCAAGGTAATAACGCGCGTCCCTTCTCACCTTACCCTCCCAGCAACCAATAATCAACCTCCTCCTCTTAAAACACATTCTCCAATCCTTAATCCACAATCAACCACCCCCCAAGCACTCCGCTTAATCGCAGTCGCTCCTCCAACCGGCATCGAACCTCAAGGACCCTGCGGTCTCCAGGCCTCGGTCCATTAAATTTCCCACCCCCTCAAATGCATTGCAACGCTCCGCGGCATATACAGTCCGCGACTTTTCTTGCCGCATCTCAGGCACCGCAGAGCCGTAAAGCCAGGCGCGTAAAGCCGCCGGCGGTAATCGCGTTTCGGCGCGCGCGCGCGCTCGGTAGACCGCCGGTGCCGCAGGCGCGGAACTGCCGTTATGATTCGGCCGAGCGCGCGCGCCACCAAGCGCGGACTCTGTATGTGTATCGAATTTTCGGCGGCGTTTTAGAACGGGGGAGGAGTGGAGAGTTTGCGGAGAAAGTACAGGCTGGGAGAGTTTTACCGGGGGTTATGGGATAGGGCATGTTTATGCGTGTAGTTCCTAGGAAGTATGAGAAGGGAGAGCGGGGGAGTGATGCGGGGGTGGTAGAGGAGTTTAAGGTGGATGGGTGAGGAGAGGGGACTGATTGAGCGGAAGGTATTTGATTTGACGGAAAATCGGCAGGTGTGTTGTGCATGAAGCGGGAGAGATGCTGGCTTTCGTTCACTGGGGGATGGTGGTTGAGTTTTTTTAATGTTTTATTTGTAAAAATAAAGGGATGATTAATCGAGAGATTGTGAGGTATAGAAGCGTGAGATGTAAATTTTAAACGTTACAGAATTATTTATTTAGATTAAATACATATTGTAAAATATATATTCTTTATAATAAAATTTTGTTTTATTAAATCAAGTAAATTTTATTTCATATGAATAAATGATTTTAATATAATAATACGATAAAGTTTGTGAAGCTGTAATTAAAGTTTCTTTTTGATATTCTAATAAAACTGTTAGTGTGCAATAAAACCCGTAATTTTTTAATTACATCAAACAATAAATTACATTTTTTAAAAAAAATGGAATTAGATAAACTTATTTAAAAATTTATATCTAATAGAGAAATTTATATCTCGGCTTTACAACACACACTCAAAGAATTTAACACAAGAATATGAAAGTTTATAGTGCAGAAGTTAGAGAGTTTCGAATTCGGTACGTCGCGTACATTGATTTTTAGAAGCCAGTACACATTTGATTATGTACACGAGATTTGAAGGGCATTTGTGGGAGAGATTGTCGTAAAGATATTTTTTACAAGAACACTTTTATGCCGAGCACGTAAAGTTGCAGATAAAATTTTCATTGACCCACTGTTGAGAAAAGAAATTTCAACTGCAGGAATCGAAAAGAAAGAAGGTGAAAAGAAATTCGCTGCAGTTTTTTTACTTCTCAAACGCCAAGATAAATACACATTTTACAAACTAAAACCAGCTTCGAATCTCATAATACCTAATCTACCAGTCGGACTAAAGATGTATAAATTAAATCAAGCATACAACTTGTTTTTACGGTTCCGGTATGTAGCTCACGTAGCGCCGCTGGTCAGAATACAAAACCAGGTCAAAGCCTTTACCAGGCAAACCTCTATTACAAGGAAGCTCGCACGGTGAGAAGTCGATTTCGTTTTGTGGCGGAACTATTTTGCCAACAGTCATTGCACGGTCCCAGCTGCTAGCTGTCTCAATTCGACACCGAGCTTCGATGAGCGTTGCGGTCCAAGTAGCTAACGTATGTTACAAGGAAACTATGGAAAGAAAGTTGATCAATACGTAGAAATTGCGTTAGATCACTTCAGAAGAATAAAGTTTGATTGAAATTTTTTAATACAATTATTTTGAATAAATAATTCTGTGATATTTAATTCTCCTAGCATATATTAAAAATATAAGTTTGAACAATATCTACATTTGGAAGCTAAATTAAGATTTTCATTATTTCGAAAGAAATTAGAAAAAAATATATTTGTCGTTTCAATTTCGGTATAAAAGAGTGTACAGAATTTTTAAACATAATTTGAAAGTAAGCCGAAGAGCATCGTTATCATTCTAACGTAAATTGAGAAAAAAATTTCGTCTAAAAAATTTACTTCAATTCGAGGTCGAACTAACGACTCCAGTTTTTCTAGGGTAACGAGAACGACTTTCGCTGCCGAAGCACTTTTCTTTATTAATCGACGGATAGAGTCATTTAAATTTTGAAAATTCAGCGGATTGGATTACGTGCCTGTGCCCCGGCGTCTTCTAATTTCAATGAAGAGAATATCCAAGTGCCTCAGCGGCGATAGAACTAACGCGTTAGATTCGAAAAGCTCAAAGGGGCGTGTATTTCAACTTTGTATTTTCAAACTATAGGTAATATTTTTCTGCGTGTCATTTAAAAAATGAATTATTTTTCCTAATTACTGAATCGCAACTAAAGCTCAGAAGACTCGTAAATTGACGTTTAGATCATTTTTCACTTTAAGAAAAATAATATAATTAATAATCTATTTATTGATATAAAAACCAACAATAACATTTTGAAATTAAAAACAATATTCTCCACTATTTTATAAATCTATCAACGAGGCACTAATAAATCTGTTAAACCAACATCATCCCACTATTAACCCCCCAAAAAATAATTCAAATACAATTTTCAGCCTGAAATAATATTTTCAGTCAGAGCTGCAAAGTGTATCTACGCCGGCGCACTTGCGGAGCATGAAGTACCATTAAAATTCGAGGAGTTCGCACGAGCGCTGACCTACCGAAGCCAAACAGCAACAGAGAGAATCCCCCTCGCCGAAAGGCAGAGCTCTGGTCGCGTTACGATCCCTTGAGCACACATACTCCGACGTAGCCTCATTACCCAGAAATTTTGCAAACCGTCACTCTGCCAATCATCGCTAACGACAGCCCCTAGACGCGGTAATCGATACGCCATTGTCGGACGATCGGACGACTACTGCGCGGGCCCATTACATTTGCATCGATGAATGGAAGTTGCGTGCTGTGCTGCTATAATGGATACTAATCGGTGACGTTGTTTGGTTCTGCTTGTTTTGATGGTTTTAGAAAAAAAATTAAGGAAACGTGTGTTATTTAGAGTGCATTTGGCAAGATTTTTTTTAAAAAGTGGAATAGATGATTAGAACGCGCTGAATACACTCAGAACTAGAGGACAGGGGAATTTAAATGACCGGGATTTGCATGAATTAACATAGTATTGCGCATTTAGTTTTTATGATGCAAACATTTTTCCTACGTACACATAAAATGCGCGTCCGAATAAACTCGGCTGTTTCTACTTATAAAAACCCGAGCACACTTCCCCCGTGTAAACATAAGAATTAAACCGTTTCATCCAAAGTTAATTGCGCGCGCATCGCTATTTTTTTACGCTCAAGTATCTCTCAGTAGAATTAAATATAAACAACCGTAAAAACAAAAAGCAAAGCCTACAAAAGTAGCAACTAAAAGGCAGCAGCTCTTCCTTCGGAATATCTAAAATTCAATTTAATTCCAACGATCCCCGGCGCAACACAGCAGCTCTCTTGTCGCTCGGAAAAACACTAGAGAAAATTAAAGGCAGCAGGGAAAAATAAAGTTGCGCGAATGTATACATTGACTTTGCCGGTCGACGAGTTTGTGCAGCCGGGCACGCTCGGCCCTAGTTATCTGAGAAATTAGATTCATTTATCATTCTCGCTCTCGTCATTGTTACGCGCGCGTGCCGTTCTGCATAATGTAGAGCCGAAAATCTACGTTTCGACGCTTGCTGTAAGAGCGAAAATCAGTGCGAGCCTGTGTACACCCGCCAAATTGAATATCGCTCTGCGCGCGCTCGCTCGCCTGCAAATTGAGAGGTGAGGGCAAAAAATATTCCGGAATTCGTGGTTGAGCAGTTGGATGCTGCAAGTCGAAAAGTCAAATAAATAGACTGGGGGTTGGTATTTATGGATTCATGGAAGTGCTCTTGTTTGTTTTGCGATGAACGTATAGTGTGCAAACTTTGATTCGGTGGCTTCTCTGGATAACTGGGTGAAGTGAACTTTTTTCGAAAACTGGGCTTACACTGTTTTTGGAAGGCTGGAGGGCTTCTGTTTCTGTAAACTTAGCGAAAATTTTTTTTTTAATAGATATTGTACTCGAGTTTAATTGCTTTTGTTTATCCAATATTCAATTTATTTTTTCGATCTAAACTTTAAATTTATATACAAAACTTAATTTTACAAAATCATAAAAATTGACGATTTCAATTTGTTGATTTTATTTTACAGTTTAAAATACAGTTTTGAATATTATTTATATAAAATTATCAATGAAAATCAGAGGAGAGTAAAAGTTTACTCCTAATCCAGATTTCGAGTTTTTAGTAAAATTCGTAAATTTTATTAGTTTGTAGAACGAGAAAAGAATATATCTAAAGTTATGGCCATGATTATATTCGTATTTAGTACCATAATGAATTAGCTGAAAGTTAGATTTCGACTAGTTTACTTTGAATAAAGTCATTGCAAGTTATATACCACGAGGTAATTAAAATTTTAACTTTCAGAATTATTTTATTTCATTTGCATATTAAGACCACATTGTTCAAAGTCATTATAACATCATACTAGAATTAAATTTGAATTTACAAATTATATTTTAATTATAATTTTTATAAAGAACATTTTTACTTATTTTTGTGCTTCAATTTTTTAAAACTTCACGAAACTTCACTGCTTCGTTTTTTTCCATTAAATGCAAAACTTTAGGAGCACGAATAGCTAAGATTAGATCTGAAAGATCTCATTTCCGAGCAATACGATGTAATTTAGGATAGGAGTGTAAAAAATTACTTCTACTTCAAACTGAAATTTATTATTCTTTTCCTCTGCATTATTTAACGCTCTAAAAGATAAAATAAAAAATTTTATTAACCAAACCATAGCTACATAGATGATAAATGACACTTAATTAAAAACTTCGCCGAAAAAAAAACATATTCCCTGATATATGCCCCCGAAATTATTCACCTAAAAGAACCACAAATTTGTACCTAAGAGCGAAAAGCGAATCCGTTATCCCGACGTTCATAAATAATGCCAAGTATGATGTAAATTGGATCCTTGCCACAGGCCTCGTACCTCGCGCTCCCAACTTTCTTCAGCATCTATTTATCAGATTTTGAAAATCCAGTACATCGTCCGTATCGAAATAACCGGCTTATAACCCCAGCCCGAATGACGTAAAATCAATTTTTCCTTTTTCCCCCAGCCGCTCGCCGGGCAAACTCGGTAAGAAGAAAATAGTTTAGCGCGACGTCTAGCCCCTGAAAATATCAGGCAAGCCTCAGAATAAAGAGCTAGAAGCGGAGGACAGAGATAATTCGATAACGCTATACATCTCTCCCAGGTTTCCAAGGGGGGGGGGGGGCGAAGCGGCTCTTTCTTGGCCCCAAGGACGGAGACAAAGTGCCGAGGAGGCTTTGATGTGTTTCTCGAGTTGCCGGCGCGCGCGAGCTGGCGTATATAGCATTCGTCGCCGGCGCCATCCATTTTCGCGCGAAAGCTAATTTACGAAAGTTCTGGCCCGAGACGGGCGCGCGGGCACGTCTTAAGGGTAAATGCATTCTTTCGAAGGATGTCAGATGGAGGAGATAAAAAATAGTATGTGCAACAGTCATTCGTTCGGGAGGAGACGAGCTGCGTAATGAGAACAGGTGATGCTTTCTTCGTAATCCGATGAAAAGGTGGGTATTATGAGCAAGAGAAATTGTATTTTCAGGGGATGCGAGGCTGCTTTTAAGATAATTATATAAAAGATAATTGAGTTAATTAAGTATTGTCTGGATTTCTTGATCGTACTTTTGTTATGAGCGATGAAGCTTTTATTATTTTTTATGACTATTATAATCGTGAAGTAAAAATGAAGATGTAAAAGAAAGCTTGACATAATTATTTTTGTTATTGTTGGGTATAATAAACTGGCTAAGGCGGGCAAAAGTAAAAATACATAAAGAGTTCATGAATCGCGTGGCGACAGAGTCGTTAATAAGCAAAAAAGTCAAGCGCAAGAGGATAAGGGTACTGCGTAAGTGGATTATTTGTCCGACCAACTCTGGGTATTATCTACTTAAAGCCGTGTTTATTTTCCATAATATATTCTTCAACGGTTACTTCTCGGTTTAATATTAAAATATGCGATGCGCATGGCAAGTGCAAACACTCGCATTTTAAGTAACTAATTATTATCATGTAAATGAATGTAATTAAAAGAAACTACAGAATTTTTCGTTATCAATTGTTCATTTTGAATAACGTATAAAAAATGACATACAGTTCATCCTTATTAATAAACATAAAAAACACCGTGTAATCATAAAAATAAAAAGTAAACTCCATGAGAAATACTACACAATTGCGACTAATGGCATTCCTTATCAATCTCTCCAGAACCTCGTAAAAACAGACAACAACCACATTACGCGAAAAAAAGGTGTAAAACCCTCCCAACCATCCATATCTCAAGCACAATCAGCTATTGTCCAGCCAGCTAAGCAAACCCTCGAAACAATCTGCCCCCGTCATTAAGGGCCGAATCCCCTGTAGCAGCAACACACAGGCCGGCGGTGCAGTATGTAAACAAGCCGCGTGTAAGCTCGACCCCCCCGATGTTTACCGACACACTACAGCTCCTGGCGCACGCCTTACGTGACTCGACGCGATGCCATCTCGCGCCGTGGCGATGTAATTGCTCGAGATGACGAATCGCGCAAATTGCGTGCGAAAAATGGGCGGGGGGAAGATCGGCCGGGCCGATGGAAAAGTTTGCGCCGGCGGCGATGCCAGCTGTGAGATACGACTGGCTGCTGGTCTGGGGGGTAAGTGTTTTTAATGCGGAGAGTTCACGGGTTGAAGTGGGAATTGGATTAGTGGATTTGGGGATGGAGAGTTTTGGCGATTTTTCATTTCTGGGGGTTGGGAGATGAGTTTTTTGGATGGTCTGTTTTATGTATGTATTAGGATCGACGTTATAAAAAACAAGGGATGTGCTTGAACATCAAAGTATTGTACTCTTTTTCTTATACGCTATACTGGAATTATGGCTAATTATTCATCCCAGCTGCATAAAATTATAATTAACTTTAATTAGCACTCACAGAGAATACTCCACCCTTCATTAATCTTCCGCAGAATTTAATAAAAATTTTATGCAGCAACTAAGAATTCCACTAATAAAAAATAAACGACATAAAATGCATCTGCAGGTACAAAAATTTTAATTCAAAACAAACGCGTCTTTAGAAATTCCCAACGTCACGATTCCACGCAAGCTAATTCACGTAAGCTTTCACAAATTAACACCGCACAAAAACGCTCGCATTATAATTTCCCCAGAAAGGAAACTCAAAACAAGAAAGAACAACTTGCCAACGAAAAAGTAAAACTCACGCACAACAAGCGACATTAAACATTGAACCAAAACAAAAAAATCGCGTTCGCGCTCGAACAAACAAACGCGGCGCTTCCGGCAAACATTCGCCCTAAAAAAAGAAGGACAGCCGTAATTCCTCCGGCAAACACATCCTGCCCCCTTAAAAATGGCGACGCGCGCGCCTCGTCGGCTCGTAAATAGCCGGGGACTTTTGCAATTTAGAATACAGAGCGCCAGAAACAATAAGCTCGCCCTAGCGCGTGTCTTGGCTGCAGGAGATTTTTTTGCGATCCAGAGAGAGCTAGTGAATCCCGGTCGCTGGGTACGATAAAGCTGTCGGGGCAAGTTCGCGCCCGCGGGATCTAGAATCAGGGCAGATGTTAATTAAGACGCAGACGAGGGCTGGGGATGTTGGTACATGGCGACGAGAGAATCGAGCGAATTTTGAAAGTGGCCGACTTTTGATTCTGTCGTAGGATGGTATTGTTTGGGGGAAAAGTTCAGAGTAAAGGATTGTGTATTATTAGGAATATGGTTTTGTTAATGAAATGGAAGGAAAATTATATTCAAAAGTATTCTAGATAAGAAGCAAAAATTAAATTACAAATCATTTACATATAAGATAACGGCTGATCTGATAAGTATGCCAAGCTCATCTACTTTTATTAATTTCTAATTCATGAGTAAGTCGATTTTATCGAAATTACTCCTTTTTTGCAATTTTCAATTAGATTCTCCTCTGCCGTGAAACGACAAATAGCAGAGACAAACACTAATTTATTTACGTTGACCTTATTTTATTATATGTATACCAGAAAAGCATAATGAAGCGCGCTTTTGGATCTGTCATTTAACCTGTCATTTTCATAGTAATCTTAATGCAAATTTCGCGCTCACAGAAAATCATCCTATTAGAGATTAATGGATGTAATTCGGTTAATTATTCGCTGACGCAGTTAAACAAAATGTAGAATAGTGCTTTTTTTATCGATACGTGCATAATTCAATTCTTAAATATTACAACGATTTTAGTGGACAAGTTCCATTTGTTCAAATGAACATGTATGAGACCTGAAAAGGTTAATGTACGAATTAACCGTAATTGAGCGAACAATTGACAGAATAAAATATCAGATGCTTTCTGCTTTTAAAATAATACAATAATTTTACAGAAGAGAGTAAGTAAAAATACACGTTGATTGACTTTCAGTTTTATCAAAATTCATGTTGCAAAAAGACTTTTTATTGCCATTTTATCGAATAAATTTTCAATGACATAATTTCGTTGCATAAATTAATCAAATGACTTTTTAAAAAGAGTTTTCAGTATGAAATTAAAAATTCTACCCATTAAAAATGTTACTAATGGATGTCCTATAAAATAATTTTAATGACACAAAACTTCAAGAATTCAAAAACATAACCTAGTAAAAATAAAAGGAAATATTTTCTGAATTATTTATCGAGCCCTGTGCATGTAACAAAGGAACAAAACACGAGAACAAAAAATGCTTGTTTCTTGAATTTTTTATGAGCTTACCTTGACAAAAAAAATTTAAGATTGTAATATTTTCTCCACAAGTTGCTAAAAATATTCTCTTATTCTACAGTATTATACTCTTAAACAATACTTAAAACAATAGCCTTTAAATTTTCGAATTCCAATTGTTGACATGAACTGCATACCAATATTCAAATCAACCACCACCATCCTCCAAAGATCACGCAAACTCATCAAATCCCATTCCCTCCAGCACCGTCAGCCTCAAGCCAGCCTCATCGTTTTCAATTTACCAGCCTCCATAAACTTCCATCGACGCACAGGCGGCCTCGACTTTCGGCCGGAGTCAAGGCACCCGCCTCCGGCTCTCTCATACGAGCGTCGCGCAATGCATCAGCCTTAATCACCGGTCTGCGTAACTTTATCTGGAGAACAATACATCGTATAGACTCAGGCGGCTGCGGTAGGTATCGCGCCACGCAAAGGGATAGAAGTGCCCCTCGGGAACCGCCAATTATAGTCGTCGTGTCGGAAACGAGCCTCGAAACACGCGTTTTCATTCGAGAGTAAGATATCTGGGAGTATGTATCCGCAGCAGCAGCTTGGGGGGAGGCTGAGCGATCGTAAATCGTAGCGCGATCGCGAGCGCGATGCTCATTAGAGTTAAGAGTACGCTGAGCGTATTGGAGCGTAATTGATCGAGGGCCGCTGCGCGCTTCACTCGCGAAACTTGAACAGATTGCTGGGAGAATTTTGCAAAGGGGGGGGGGCGAGGTTTGAATATTAGGCAGCTGGGGGAAGTGCATGTAATTATAGTTATGAGGATGCTTAAGTTGTCGATCGTTTTCGAATTGTTAAGTCTTTTGGGGTGGGGAAGGTAGGTGGGTACAATTAGTTTATGCTTAGGATTGTTTGATGTAATGTTAAATTCAGCTTTACTTTATCAGAGAGGTGTACTTGTTTTTGTTACTTTTATGGATAATCGTAAAGAAAGAAACCGCAGCTGTCTCTACTGGATTTCATGTTCAAAAAAGTAGCCACTTCTTGTATTTAATGCAACCTAAACAGATAAAATTTTGTAAATATAAATAGTGCCAAAATGAATTTAAGCTTCGTTTAAGTTTTATTTTTAAAATTATTTCAAATATATTAACAGTAATGTGCACATACAAGTAGAAAAAATATTTTATTTTTTAGCTTACATAAGTCAACTATCTTTTATTTATTTTTAAGAAAAAGGCTATTCAGTCTTACGTTTGCATCCAAGCACGGGTAATTAAAAAATCGATATACCCACATTGAATACACTGTTATCGTTAACATCATTTTCTTTAAGAATAATTCTTTGTATATCTACATAAAACTGATAATGGTTTCTATTGGTTTATAATCGATCTCTCCAGAAATTATTACTGCAGTCGTGGATTGAATTTCGTAAAAATCAAATCTGATTTTAGACAACCGAAGAAGCTTGATTTATTAATTGACTGCAAAGTTTACTAGCTAATTGAGAACCAGAAAATTTACAATTATTAGTAACATTATTTAAATTTTTGAATAATTCATTTTAGAATTTAGAATTACCATTACGCCTTATCCCCAATAAAGTTGTTCTTAATTAAGGAAAGCAAATCTAACAGTAGGTAAAGTCCTAGAAAAATAAATATAAAAAATCGTTTTTACAAAGAATTAATATTCAATTTTTAATGCATAAAAATTACAAACCATTAATCTTATGAAAGGTGTCAATCGGAAATTGTAAGGTGATAATGTTATTTTGATATACAATCTCGATAATTACCATAATTACTAAACCTGTTACAACAGCAACGACTTCCTGTAATAATATCATATTTATAATTGTGTTGCTACATAATTTAGGATATATCATCCACTAGCTTTTTTATATAGTTCTTATAAGGGTTTGTGTATTAATAATTACCACATAAGTGTTCGGATCTTTAAAGACGTAATAGATGACGAAAGCAAATGAAATTACAGACCATACGAATAATGCCGAAACATGAAATATAAAGGCACTCTCGAAAGCGCAACAAAGTATTGTTGTCCAGCCCAACAAACTAACGAACTTGTAAAAGAAATACATATTTTAGGTAGACTAATCATTAGGTCACTAATCTTTTTTGTTATGAATTCAATACGATACATTGCAAGATAATAGGTAATAATAATCTGTTAAACTTACGCATTCAGTCAATCTAAAAGTATAACTGATATTAATACACATCAAAGCGTTTGTCCTTTCGTCCAGGTTAATCATTTTTAATATAACAGCCATACCATCGAAGAAAATAAGGATTTCTGCAAAAAATAATAAATACATGATTAATGTTTAGTCATAAAGTCATTCGTAATGTAGGTTTACTATCCAAAAGAATCAAACCAAGACTAATGTGTAACATTATCCAATCCAGTCCATTGCATTTGTGCAAGCATACAACAATTATTACGTTAATAAAATATACAGCTAGAGTGGCGAGTTCCTTAAATAAATATAGATCTAAAATCAATTCTTAATTTGCGATACTAATCAGAGTCCTAATAATAGAGTTTATATGTATATAGGAGCATATGCGAATCTACTTGTACACCCGTAAAATATATACAGTCGATATAATACATAAAAAATTATACATATATTTTTTAATTAGTTCATTTTTATAAATAAAATAATTATTTAGTATTTTATCGCGCATGTTCCTTCAAACATACAGAAAACCTTTACTCATAATAATGTATACTCATAATAATCAAAGTAATAACTTACCAACCAAATTTTTGGTTCTTTAAAGCAATACCAGATTAAAAAAGTAAGCGAAATGAAAAACCACGAATACAATGACATGATCTCATACAAACTGCCATTTCCAGATGTATGCATCGATATAGCGCCTGTTGAACTAACAAGCTAAAAATATATAAACGTTTTAGAATTAGACCAACGTTTAATTCTACATATTCTTACATGTAACAAAAAGATAAACACAATGAAAATGATAGAACACTCCAAATTGGTTTAACCAATAATTATAGTAATAATACAGGAGCATCTCTGATTATTAAACTTACGAATTCAATAAATCTCCATTCTATTGGCAGTTTTCTTCGTCTTTGTTCAGACTCGGGGTCCTCCATTTTTATTATATAACAACTGTCTAGTTTACTAAATCCTTTTGAATTTCCAACTTTATTTTTTGTATATACCAGATCATACGGCCTGAGATTGGATTAACTAAGGTTAGAATTGTCAACAAAAACAAATAAAATAAACATAAATAAATGAACGCATCTTCCTCCGGTCTAAATACTAAAACAATATTCTCATTACTCAGCATCCTAATACTCCACAGTTATTAAATAATCGTAAAGTACTCAGTTTATACATCTTTAACTTCCAACATCCTATACTTAACGCATACCCTAACCATACTTCCTAATTACCAAGATAAAACCCTCTCCTCTTATCAATAACGCATTCCATCAACCTACATTTTACCATTTTCCTTTAACCAGAAAAAATGATCAATAATAACTAACGCTCTATAAAAGTAAGCGCGAAACATTGTACGCCCTGCAATATTTAACCAGTTTATTTCCGCAAGGCGCCACACACATTTTTCCAGCTCTTGTTTTACGACACGCCACGGGTATACCCTACACCGCGCGTGTCGTGTACGTGTTTTCACAGCCCTGTATACAAGCTAACTGTAACCCGCGGTTTACCCCTTTTTTTTTATCGCGCGTTTTCGTTCGCGCCCGGCTCGCTCTCGTCCGCATTTTATTCATAACTTGTTAAAATAACAAACTTATGCGGAGTCGTACGCAGCCGCTAGTTCGCTGCTGTATTTTATTTTATCTTTTTCAGCTTCAATCGCGTAATCGCTGCGAGACTTTTTTTTTTATTTTGTGTATACAAAAAGTTTTCGGATTTTGCGGTGAATTTACTTCGGTACTCATTTTCGGGTCAATGTTAAATCTGCTGAAGTACGGGATTGAAGATTTTATCGAAATTACGTTTTTCAATAATAAGTTCTTTTAGTTTGTAAAACGTGCATACATACACCTGTGTATATATTAATAAAGTATTTATTGAGCAAAATAAATAAGTGGCTGGAAAATGTTAATTTTCAAAGTTTGTATTGTATATATTTTATTCCTTTTTTTTCTTGTAAATAAAAATCTATTTACAAATTAATAATTTTATCAGAATGATAAAGTGTATATTTGTTCTTTTTTTTACAGCCGCTTGTACCGCATGAACTTGCATCGCATGCATATTCATGATATAAATTAAATTTTATCTCTCCATCGCTTTTAAAAACATATTTGCAAACAAAAGACGGTTTTTTTGTTTGTAACATTCCTAATTGCACCTCGTCGATGTATACATACGTTTTACACGTATGCGCCTTTACAGCTTCAGACTAAAATTTTATAGGTGCGTTTCTTTTTCATTGCTTTAATAATTTTAAATTCATCGCGTGCATATACACCATGTTGCGATATAAATTTTTCATTACTTTTATAAAAATCTAAAAAAAAGGTATATATTTTACTTGAATCACAGGTGTCACCTACATTTTTGGTGTACAAATTTTGCGGGCGATTCAAAATCTGATCTTTTACAAGAGATTTTTATCAACAGTATTCAAAAATATTTCTCAGTTTTATAATTAAAATTACTTGAATAATAACTATCAATTAGACTTAACAATATTTATTATTTATGTGACCAGAAATGTACAATTTACAAACTAAATTTTTTCATCCTTATTTTCAATACCCCAACTCCCTCAATTCAACCATCATTAAAGCCCAAGAGCGTTCGACCCTTTCAGCCAGAAAATCTCCTGCATACCGGCTCCAGCAAGCCTCCAGCTCCGCACCATAAATGCACAAACGCGTAACGCACGCACGACTCTGTTCTAGTTCCAGGTCGCGCACGCTGGGCGCGCGCGTTTCTCGAAAGCCGCACACGGCCGGACGCCTAATTGAACTCCTCGCTGCAGCAGCTGCCGATTATAGCTCCAGCGGCTCTCTCCGCTGGAAGGGAAATTATATCGAGGCTCGATTCAGAATTCCCGAAGCTCCGGGCCTCTTTTTACTTTCCTCTCTGCGGGGACAGCTTTTTCGCGATAAGGATTTATCAGAGCGCTGAATTACGATGGGGCGGAGAAGGAATTTCGAGGATGAATTAAGAGGTCGGAGGGCCGCGAGCGCGCTGGCTGATATGATTTTGAATTACGGGACGCGATGTCGCTGGGTAGGACCACCCCCCTGAGGCTGGGTACAATGGCGCGCGATGGCTTTTCTTTTGCCGGGGAGAGAGAGAGCTCGTTTGGCTTTGAATTGTGGATAGTTTTGCGGACTGGTTGATTTGAAAGGAGGGAGAGAGGAGCAAATGGAATTTTCACGGCTCTTTTAACAAGATGTAGTGCGGAGCTGCAAGGAGTTTTATTTATTTATTTGTAAGTTTCTTTTTGCGTTATTTTTTGGGAAATAATACAGTGAATATATGCATCTTTCTTTTTTACACAATTTAAAATACATGTGTAGTTTGTTAAGATTTTAAGTTACTGAAGTGTCTATTAAATTAACAGTCAAAAATAGGTCGATTTAACAGACACTTTGCAAGTTAATTACAAAAGTCATTGTAAATCGACAGACATGTCTATCTATTTCTAACCGTGTATGGATCGTTTATAATTGAATTTATCTGATGTGATGAAATAATTATATGATACATTTCAATCTGTTGTTTGTCAGTATAGAAATTATTTAAATTATTAAGATAATCCTGATTTTAAGTTAATGCCTTTAAAAATCCAGCTAAAAAATATGTAATTATAAACTCTTCTTACATTTTATTGGAGTCTTGCATGAATGATTAAAATAATACAATGACCAGCATGAATCATCGTAAAAAAGTATTTAAACATTTAACAATGCCGAAACTTGTATTAATTGTTCGACCTATACTTGAAATTTCTATATGAAACGTTTCCTGCCCACAGCAGGAATCGATTAATCAACTGGAAACTCACTGCGGGGAGTGATTGTTCGAAGTTGATCGACTAATTTGCCCGGAGCTAGAAACTCCTTGAACTTTCGCGTTCTATCATAAAAGAAAATACGTAGTACATAAAAAGAAATTTGTTGAAGGTAATTGCCTCCTTTGTACCGTAAAAATAGATACATTCATTCGAAATTGTAAAGCTTCTATTTGCACTATTTAACATATTTTAAGTAAATACTTTTAAAATAAGGTAATGTCAATGTTCATTTAGATAAAATGCTATCTGCACAAAACGTATGATTATAGAATATTTTATGACCTAATTTATCTCTTTTCATAAATTCCTCCTTTATCTACCCTCACTAATTTCGCATTACATAATACTTTATGACTTTCTTCATTTGCGCCATATTGAAACTAATGAATAGTCTTTCATCCGCCCCTTTACAATCGCTCATACACTTCTTTACCGTCAAACTTAAAACCATAAAAACAACCGTCACCAAAAACGAAATAACCCCAACGCCACCTCCGCCGCTTCCAATATTCGATGCAATCCAACTGCAGCAAGACTCCAGCTCTCACACTCGTCTAGCTCTCTCCGCACGAATCGAACGTGTCGGCCAGCCTATTCGCGCTCTGGCGTCGTGTTGAGATAAGTTCGGGCTTGCGGCAGCTCGCGAGAGAAGCAAGTAGATCGAATTTCCTTTCTGCGCGAGTGACCGGAAGACGGCGGTAATTCACTTTGGATTTTCCCGCGGCCGGGCTATAGTGGATTTTTTTTATCCTCGCACGGTTCGTTGACTTCGCGTGTGTGTGTATCTTTTCCCCTGCACGAGCGTCGATCGGATTTCGTGCCTGACTTTTACGCGCGCGGAGCGGTTTTTTTTTTCGGTTTCCGGATTGGAGATATCTTCCTTTCGGCCGTGCAACTTCGATTTTATTGTTTCGCTCGGGTTATCTTTTCGGCCGTTGGGCGGAACGGGCGAAATTTCGATTTGAATTTTAGGTGCGGGTTTGTAATTAAAATTGTTTTACGTTGTTAATAACTTTGTGGAGCTCGGGGTCGTAAAATTTTTTTATGGCTATTTTTTGAACAATAAATAAAAAGATTAGTCGAATGATTAACGTTATTTATTGTTTCCAGTCATCGTTTACAGTTTGTTTTAGTCAAATAAAATCCAGAAATTTATAAAAAAAAAAGCTGTCAAATTGCCTTGTAATAAAATCTGCTATTCGGTAAAATTTGTATTCGAATACTCCAAACGCATTTAATAAAAGTAAGCTTTTTGTAACAATATCATTTTTAACATCGAAAAAATACTTTTATCTGTTTATATATTGAATTTAGTGAATACAATTATTTAAATTAATAAAAAAGCAAATGCATAAAATATTTAATGCAGTAATAACGATAACAATACAAAGATAATTCACAAAATTTATATTGCAAATATCGATGTTTTTACAATATCACTGGTTCAACAATCAAATGCGAATATTTTTACATGGTTTTATTGACACTCAATAACAGGCCAAAATTTGGAAAAAAAGTTCGAGTATTGTTAATTTGAACCAGCGAAAAACAAGTTCAAATATTTTCGTTGAGGGACTATTTACTAGATTGCGGGCAAATTCGGCATCGACCAAAATACACATGATGTTCAAACGTAAAACTGAAAACGGGGAGCAAATCAAAACGATAAAGGGGATACTGGCTAAGGCGCCTCTTCACAACGATTTGCTAATATTTTTCTATAAAGCTAGGTGAAAATGAATATAATAACAGTTCAGTATAGTCCTATATTAAACTCAAACGATAGTTATGAGATTTTTTTCACAAGCAGATCATTTGTTTGAAGAGAGCGCAAACGTTTGAATCCGTTATCCTTGAAAATATTCCACTCTTATGCATTGATAGTCGAAAAGTACAGTCAATATTGAATTTTTTTTAAAATATTTTGTTCGATTTGATTGAATATTGATACTGTTTTCCCGCTAATAAAATGTGTTTTCGGAAAAAAAGATTTTAATGCTAGTTTATTAAAAAATGTTTCTTTATATTGATTATAAAAATAAAAGTTTTCTTGTGGTTTTGCTGTTTTTGAAATATATAAATATTTTTATAAACTATTACTTTCGTTTCTTCAACTTTGTTAAGGGATATAATTAATAATATTACAATATTTATTATACTTAAAAAATCCACTTTTTAAAGGTATATTTTATTAAACTAAAGCAGTATAAGCGGCAAAATAAGTTAGATCCTTAGAATCGAGCCGACGGAATCGCCATAAAAGTGCGTACGCAAACCAGCTCTCCTTTTTTGCTCAACTTCTTTTCAGACGCCAAACTCTCTAGTGCCAGCAACACTTTAATTCAAAGGACTTTTCCCCTCAAATACATACGCGCCTTCTTTCACTTGTGCCTCAATTCTAAAGCGCCTTCGAAGTACAACTTTTGCCAGCAACAACTCTTACACATATGTTCAAGACCACGCACGCAATTACACTTGGCGTCCGGCGACGCGTAGAAAAATGATCTGTTTCGAGCAGGGGGACGGCTCTTTTTGCGTCGCGTTTTTCTTGGGCGGAGGCGACTCATTAAAAAATATTTTCCCGCCGCTTTCAATTTGGCATACGCTGGGCTACGTCTGAGTACTGAAGTGCACAGGACTCGGGCGCCTCGGTTAAAGGTATAAAAGTGTTGGGGGAAATAAGAGCGACGAAGAATTTGCGACTGAAGGCGAAAAAAATGTATTGATCTGGTTGGTACTACGTTATAAATTTAGTATAAAATATTTTAACCTTGTTTTGTTGCATAAAATGAAATTGGCAATAAGTGGTAACAAATACGTTATTTTGATTTCATATATTTTTGATTATAATTGAAAATCTGTAAACTTGCAGTAACGAAAAATAATTTAAAAATATGAGTGCAAAGAAAATAACGTTAATTAATATTTAATTTATTATCCAATAAAAAAAAGATTTTTTTCATACTATGAATTATAATTATAATTGAGGAAATCCTGTACTCTGTAAATTTTAAATAGTGGAAATTTCCACTTTTTACTCTTTAGTGGAGCATTTTGAACTAAAAAT